>DF240158.1:49130-134869 GCA_000507305.1 Breviolum minutum Mf 1.05b.01
GGTGTGGAGTTTTTCGTTTTGAATTTTTGTTTCTTTGATTTATTTTTGATTTTTTGATTTTGTTGTATTGTTTTGTATCCAAAACAAAAGAGAAAAACAAGGAAGCAAAAAAAACAGATGGGAAAAAAGATAAAGCAAAAAATGAAAAAGGAATTCAACATCCAAAAAATAACTAACAAACAGATATAAGAAAAAATATGTATAAAACAATGCGAACAGTTTTTTGAGGAAAGAAGAGTAGTGAAAAGATAATGAAGTACAAAAAAGAGGAACACTATGATATATAAAAATGAACTGCACAAAAAATGAACAATGAACAAATCAAGACAAACGCAAAAACAAACAAAAAAATATCAAGAAACAAAAATACACAAAAAAAACAGAAGATGAACAATAGAAAACAAGATAATCTTGTTTTTTTTGAAGCGTGGCAGTAGCAAGGTTCCAGCGTGGCAGTGGCAAGGTTCCAGCGTGGCAGTAGCAGGGTCGCAGCGTGGCAGTAGCAAGGTTCCAGCATGGCAGTAGCAAGATTGATGTGTGGCAGCAAAAGGGTTCAGGCGTGGCAGTGGTAAGGTTGAGGTGTGGCAGCAAAAGGGTTTCGGCGTGGCAGTGGTAAGGTTGACGTGTGGCAGCAGGCGTGGCAGTGTTAAGGTTGAGGCGTGGCAGTAGGCAGATGTACTTGACACTATACGCATAGAGGATCATGGTAGAGAAAACCCCTAAATTTAAATCCCCGAAAAAATTACCGTGAAACAACCCAAGGGCCCTTATTTTCATGACTCAAGTGGTGTTCTGGAACAGAAATGACCACTATTTTTGGACAGTTTCTATCCATAGAATCGTTCATGAAGTCAATTCAATAGAGCGGGGCTAATGTAGAAGTTGGCCAGACCGGTTTCCGTATAAATGATACCACCTAACTTTGTGTATCCCATGTTCTGCTCAAAGTGGACTCACCAGTCCGTCACTATAGGTGATATCAAATCAAAGTAAATATATAGAAGAACTCAAAACCTCAAAAACCCAAAAGTAATCACTAACCTCACCACATACCCTACTCATTGGGGCCTCGTAATGCAACCACATTTGCGAAAAGAAGGACATACCTTGTAATTTTTCTATACCACGTGGGAAGTAGATGGCACAACTCCCATGTATTGGTTTATCATGGCCCCGAAAACTAAGCCACCGAACTTGGGAGTGGCTAGCCATCTACTTTCACCATGGTGTAATATCCCTTCCAAAAAGTTGTTTTTGGTCACTTTCGAGTGGATGATTCAAACCGATGATGTTGTTTCACAGGAACTCCTGGACCCTGGCGGAGTTCACCCCCGAGGCATTTTCACCCACCTTGAGGGATCATGGTGGTTGATAATTTCTTGGGGGTGGCATAGGGTGGGTACTGTATATATATATATATATATATTCAAAAAAACATATATATATATATAATATATATATATGGTGACACTACGCCCAATACACTCGCCGCCGCCGCTTTTTTTGGTTTGGGATTCCCTGACACATCATCTTCGATGTTGTTGTGCCTGACAACTTCATGATGAATCGAACGTTTCCTTCCAGATTTACACCCAGAAATCCCCCCAAAAAACCCTGACTGACGAATCGAAGTGGACAAAAATCATCATGATGACTACCCCAGCAAATGAACGAACGAATGTCCCCTGAAAAGGAAGCATGTGGAAAGGAAATTTCATCTTGGAACCATCAATTTTCGGGGCCGAGCTGTTAGTTTTCTAGGAGGGGCAACCCAAAATGAATTAGGTTGGGGACGGACCAAGCCAACACCGAAGTTAAGGCAAGGACTCTACTATATACCTGGTACATAAGTAGTGGTATGTATGTATTAAAAAAAAAAATATGTGGGTGTTTCCAAAAATAGGGGTACCACAAAAAAAGGAGATTTGCAATGTAAGCCCTATTAAAATGCATGATTTGGGTGGAAAACCCACTATTTTCGGAAACACCCATATATAGATTGCCAATTGGGTGATTCTATGCTACCTTCCACCTGTGACTAGAACCAGCAAAATCTGACAAAAGCCTACCCAAAACATCATCCATGTGAAGCTGGCCTCTTACAAATTAAATGGATGCTCCTAATTGACAAGTCGTTCAATTCCACCAATCTGCGTGGAATTTGCATCTACAAAATCTGGGTATGTTTAAGGATCTTTTCCACCACTATTTGGACTGTAGGATTTCCCTTGTCAAACAGCAGTTATCTTTGTAAACCAGAAAAGAATAGATTAACCAACATGAACCAACGGCTTGTTTTTTGAAGTGAGAAATTATACATGTTCTTTCCCTGTGATTGATTTTGTCCAACGCCAACGGGTGGCGTCTATTTCCAACAAACATGGTGAAATCTGAAAAACACATCAGTTCATTTAGGTGAAACATGTGCTAGGGATGCATCAGGACATTATAAAAGATATAAACAGTATATACGTTGCATACATACCCAGATCAGTCCCAGACAATCCATCATGTATGGTATATTTACCTACGTACATTTGTTATAAAAATCAACCAAACATTCATAAACATGATTGAACATCGATCACCCCTCGGTAAATGCATGCAATTGAACTGTATTTGAAAAACATTCGATATCTTTTTTTTTGCCGGCATGTTTTCTTTCTTCCAAAGGTTCCCCTGCTAAAAGTTTAAATCTTATTTAGATTTGATTGTTTGGCGCTTGGAGAAAGTTCCAAACACATTCTCCCAAATGGTAGTTGGATGGTGATGAATCCCATGATAGGAAGTAAACAATCACCAAAATAGCAAATCCAAGGTTTTAAGTGGGTTACATCTAAAATCCCACTGTCGACAGTCTTGGCTGCCTTACATCATGAAACATATAGAAATGGAAAACTGAGATAGGAAAATATCATCAGATCCACCTTGTTTCAATACGCAATACAGCTTCAGCAGTTGGTTTTTTCAGGTATTTCCTAGTAAAACACATTGAAAGACACGAAAGACGCTTTCCTCCCGGACATCAATGTACTTTGCAATAATTTACCTACTTGGATGTCCCAAGAAGTTAGTAAATGGTTAGTAATTGGGGTATAACCTAGTTATAAATGGCATATATTGGGGTGAAATAACCTACTTACTAACCATTGATCCTATCTTCCTGGGACATCCAAGTAATTATTTTTAAGATTATTTCCCCCCCGGTCCCCTGTTTCTAAGAGGACCCCAACATACCCCTGGATCAAACCCCAGGCCTCTCCTTTCACCCCCAAATGAAAGGAATTCCGAAACATAAACTGGAACAGTTCTGGGGTCTTCCAGGGTATGTTCCAGGGGTATGTTTGGAAAATTCTGAGATTGGTTAGTTTACCAGATTTGCAAAGATTTGCCATATTTTGGGGGATGGTTGAGATTCGATTAAGTGACCCTTGGCCTGGTGGAGGTTTGAATAGCCAGTTCGCCCCCGAAAACAGACCTGGTTTCGCCCCAAAAGAGGAAGGCAATGGACTTGTCCCCCCAACTGCCACCATTTTTTTCAGGGGTTTTCACTCGCTGTTAGTTTTAGGGCGTGTGTTCCTCACGTGTGATTTTGCTACAAACAAACTCAACCAAACTCATTCATTGGACACCTCTCCGCAAAAAAATGAACAAACGGATGCCAAACATCATGGGCCTTGGATTTTCATATTAATCTCCTGCTTCCAAAGAAATGGCAATATATTTTCAAGTATCTAAAATTCCTTAAACAAAAACAAATCCACCGATTCATAACTCACTTGGTTGGAGAAACAACCTCAACAAAACCTGCTGAAAAAATGGATGTTTCCAAAAATAGGGGTACCGAAATCATCCAGTTTTAAAGGATTTCCCATTATTTTCACCATCCATTTTGGGGTGTTTCCCTATTTTTTGGAAACACCCAAATTGTTTTTTCTTACCATACACCAGGACCTCGAAGCTTCGAAGTTCCACACTTCGCCATGGACCTGAAAGCATCACATGGCATCAAGGCCAATGAAACTCGAAGGGAACCAACAAATCAAAAAAACTGGATGCAACTGCCAGCTTCGAATAATGCATATATGGGTCCATACAAAAATATATATATATATATATGTGAATCAATATGAATATATTATATATGTAGATTCTGAATCACCCTCCAAAAGGGGTGGTGTTTGAACCTCAAAGAGTTGTTTAGTGGCACCCCATCTCCCATCAGTTTGGCACCCTGCCAGGTTTTTTTTTAAGTAATGGTTTCAAGGTTTGGAAAAGTAAAAGGCAGTCCCTAAGACTAACAGCGAGTTTACCCTTCAAAGAAGGGTGGCAAAGGGAAACGATTTACTGGTTTCCTTTTTGGGGCCAAGAAAACCTCTTTTCAAAGGCGAGCTGTGCATACAATAAATTTGGCGCCATGGAACTCCCTTTAAGCTCCGTGGGGTTGTGAAAAAAAATGGCCAGGATATGCTGGAAGGAGCTGTTAGGTTCTATCACGAATCCTCACGGTTTAAATATCTCTTGCTTAGATTGGTTTTTGCAAGAAACAAATTGAAGAAACCAAAAGAATGAAAGCTCTCAATTCACAATCCCTTTAGGGTCTACTTCGCCCGCCTTGGAACATTGTTGGTATATGTCTAGGTTTGTTTTTAGAGTTGTTTTGGGGGGGTGATACTGAAAGTCTAAAATTTGTCTAGAATTTCAAAACAAGATGAGTGTTCCCAGGGTTCCCATGTTGGATGTTTGAAACAAAATTCCCATACAAATACTATATAGATGTATATCGTAGTCGGCTTCTAAACCGTCAAACAGGTCACCAGGCTGGACCCCTGGACTGGTATGGCACATTTTGGCAAGCTCACCCGTGGGTTGCTTCGTTACTGCTAGGTGGTTTGATCTCAACTTGTTGAAAAAGGACGTCACACATTCCGGTGACATTTGCAGCAACAACAACAACAACAACAACAGCAACAACAACAACAACAACAACAACAACAGCAACAACAACAACAACAACAACAAGAACAACAACAACAAGAACAAGAACAAAACCAAGAAAAATACAAGAAAAAAATACCCCCTCAACTCCTCTTGTTTCGTTTGGTTTCAAGACCCTATTACAAAGTACCCGCCGTTGGTCAAGGAACCTCCCCCAGAATAATTTTCCCTCAGACTGGTGCTTTGTAGTAAGTTCCGTTAGGCAACGCCCCTTGTAAAACAACCAATGCCAATACCTATCAATACTACCAAACACCAGTTCCCAAATCAGGGGGCAAAATGATTGGGGTCCTTGTCCAACCGTGTTCAGAATAGCTTCCACGAGGAAAACTCTTTCGAAGGGGGGGGTTCTACCAGGTATTCATAATAAGAGAATTTAAGAGGCACCTGTGCGAACCTGTGCAAACCGTTTCGACTAGTGTCGGAAATTTAAAAAAAAACACTTAAATACCCTTGCCTTTGTTCCAGGAGCTATCTGTTGCCTACCACCTATTAAAGGAACCTGGAAAAGACATTGAAAATATGACAGGATCTTGGTGCACTTCTTGGTTTGTCATACACGCGTTCCCTCTCCATCCAAGCAATGTATTACGCAGCATGTGTCCGAATCCACACTAAAGACTTCTTCTTGTGTTTGCCAAAGTCTAACTTGTACTCATGATCCTGTGAACGTTCTTCGGCATATGCTTTCCTTTCGGCTGCCGCCAACGGCCGCAAAGTATGGATCGGATGGTCAAACTTGTGGCGTGGACCGTCTCGTTTCAACTGGTTGCAGGTTTCACACCACCGTGCTCTCAATCCCACCTTTTTTTTGTTTCTCCAAAGCTGGTTCCAGAACTGCGCGTTCTTCCTACTGCACTACGTCTCTACCTTTTGAACTGGACCTCCCAAAGATTCACATCTTAACTTCCACCCGCCCCTCCTACTGAGTATCTTCATCTATCTGTACTACCATACTACTACTTGTACTACCTTTTTCCACTAGAATATGTAGATCCTTACTAAGAAAATGCGTCCTTGGCAAAAGGTTCTGCTGCCACCACCACCACCACCAACACGAAGTCACAGCCTCACAACGACAAGGTGTGCAAACCAAGGAGCTCCGTAAAGGTGTGAGGATGTCGCGGTCATCAAAACCCGCTCCCTCCTCCAAACCCTCCTGGTGTTGACGCAGCAGTGGGCAAGGTACCTATATCCTGGTCTGTTGAAAATGGCTCATATATAGGTTGGGATGTCCAGATCCACCGAGGATGCGATTTTTCGTCACCACCAAGATTGCGAAGCCTTTTTAGCTTTGGAGATCCCGTTTAACCCACCAAAAAAAACACTACACTATTCCAAGCTCTTTAAAAACGTAGGCATTACCAAAATCCCATGATACAAATGATCAATGTATGGTATATTTACCAACAAAACCGGGCTGTTTAGGAGATAAATGTAAGGTAAAAAAAGACCATACATTGAGTGCTTGGAAATGATACAGATGCAATCTTTCAACTAGGTGACCCTATTTCAACCACATCTGTAGCTTTCAACCGCATCTGATATAGAAGCTATGGAGGAAACGACCCTGACATGAATTTGTTGGCGAAAAAACGCACCATTTATCGGGGTTTAGAAATAAACATTTACAGTAGGTACTAAGACGTTGATTTGATATGCTAGATATTCTCTCGCGAAGCTGTGTAACGGACCTTGAAACGAACAAATCAACAAGCTGGTTTACCTCTTTTAAAATGTCACAAATCTCTTCAAGAATCAATAGCCCCTGGATTTTTTTTTTTGCAAGGGAGGTCACAAGCCTTTCCTGATTCTTGGTTTCGGCTTATTTTTAGACACTTGGGCTGTTCGTTTTTGGGAAATTTCTGATCACCAAGTGAGCGATGAACGAAGGCTCCAAGGCATTTGGCCATTGTGTATGAAATATTTCCGAAAAAGCCATACATATATTCTGGCCAAAATAAAATAATATTCACCAACCTGGGGTTCCCTGAAATAAGAAGATTTCCCTAAAACTAACATATAGCCCCTAAAAACGGTGGTTTTCAATAGGAATCTCCTTTTCCAGGTTTCTATTTTCAGGGGCTATGTTAGTTTCAGGTATATTTCCGAAAATTGCCATACATATATACCCATAGGATCCATGGGACTGGTATATTTACCTACATGTACCATAGAAATCAACTAAATGTAGGAAAATATGCCAGTCAGCTGGATCCCATGGGACAAAAAATACTCATGGATTGGGAAATGGTGGACAGTCCCATGTTGTGGGATCGAGTACGGAGGGCGAGGGTTCTAAAGGCCATTTGTTCGAATGTGCTCCAATATCCTGCGTGTGAGTATGGGCATGCGGAGATCGGGCACTGCATCGTGCCACTTCCATCCCAATTGATGGATCGTTGTAAGGCCCTGCAGATCCAGGTGCGTGGTAGCCAAAGGATCTGTCCGTGTCGTACCAAAAACTCTGGGTGGTATTCAGACTGCTTTGACAGCCATGTTCACCGCACCTTGGCCCCTAGATCGTGCCCTGCGTCGTCCTTGTCCAGGCCTCATTCAAGTGGTATTGATTTTTTATTGGCATGTTTGTGCATGGTGTTTGCACCCTTCCTATACAACTCCAATTGAGTTCAAAGCGGGTGCATGACGCCATGCTGATCCATAAACCCTTGGAAGTACCATCGACACTGTGGCAGGCCTGCGCCAAAATCTTTGTAGGCTTTTTGCTGCCTTGGTTTCCTGGCACCGCATCATCGCATCAGTGGTAGATCTTCTTGCATTCTCTTGGTCAAAGGAAACATGTCCATCCCCAAATCTATCCAAATGCCTCTGCCGTTGGCGGTTGGCGCTCACGCCCTTGCAGCCTTGCCATCTCATGTTTCAAGAGCACCAACGTCCATCAGCGTTTCAAAGTTGGAGTTGCCACTTCATACCAATCCCGCCACATTCCAGGTACCAGGCATTCTCCCGTATGGACGAGCCAGGTTTAGGTTCAGATTCCTGATCCTAAAAGTGTTTCATGTCGTCCTGGTGGTGACGCTGGGGTTTCGCATCCCAATGTGTATTTAAAAACTCCCACCACTGCTAGGGTGTCCGGCTGGAAGTAATTGTAGCGATAGGTAGACATTTAATATAGGGGTGAAATAATCCTCATATACTAAGTACCATGGACATCCTAGTACCTTTTCACTTTAATCATGACTCTCCCAATGGAGCTCCCTGTTGATGCACGGTCCATTTCTCATCATTTTTCAGGTATTTCGGGAATAAATCCAAAATAGTCAAAACGACCTGTTTTTTTGGTGTTGCTATCCATCATTTCGGGTGGTAAAAACTCCTGGATTCAGGAGCATCACCAGGATCCCGCTACTTGGATGATTCTCTCGTTGATAAGGAAAAAACTGGTGAATCACTGGTGAAACCTTAAGTCCCCCGAGCCCTTGGAGACATAACTTCCATATTTTTGGAACGATCAATCATCAAGATTCATATGATCATGGCGATCGTCAACCTACCCTCCCCGGGCCCCGTACCCCCCCCCAGAAATAGCCGGCCTTATTAAGGTCTTATTAACCATTGGTTTCCCTTAATAAGGCCTTATTAAACCATTATTTCTGGGGGGGGTAGATTAGGGGTGGGTAGGTTGACTAGCCATGATATGATGAGTTTCAATGATGATCCCATGTAAACGCTTAAATTTTTCTGATAGATTCATCTTTTGCAATAGTCCATTGAAGTAGTGGTATAAGTTGAACATTAACTCTTTAAACTTCTGCTAAATCTGGTTGCTGGTTGAACCAACCCATCTGAAAAATATGTTTGCAAGTCAAGTTGGATCATGAAACCCCTGGTGAGGATAGGTGAGGGTGAAAATAAAAAATCTTTGAGTTGCCACCACCTATAGTCCTGTAAAGAGAGTCGGATTCATCCACCCCTTCACCCCACATCCGATAAAACGGAACGTATGCCTCCGTGCCCTCGCCCGCGGATTTCGCAATGGTGACGTACCTGACGTGACGATGATGGAAGGCGCAGGGAGGAACTGGAAACGCCATGGGTGTTGAACCAAAAATAGGGGGTGTTTCCCCCGAAATGGATGGTGAAAATAATGGAAAACCCTATGAACAAATGGATGATTTGGGGGGAAAACCCATTATTTTCGGAAACACCCCTATGGGAAGACCATGTGAGGAAACAAAACCTGCATGGTGACATTCCAAGAACAAAGGCAAATTATGGGATCCTTGTGATGACTTGTTATAATCCTGGAAAACTATAATAGCTAGGTACATGTCATCGTCCATAGCGGTTATCCGAGGTTACTGGGGAACATCAATGTGAGAGATTTCTCAAGTTGTCGCCAGTCAAATATGCCAGAATGCCTATCATCATAGTAAGGCGCTCATGCTGCGCTATTCACAGCTTATTTCCAATCTGCAGGCGTGGTAGTAAAGGGAGGGAAGCAAGACCTACAATGAGATAATCAGTGATTTGGAACCTATGACCCACAACTGATACAAGAAAAAGGATGAAAAAGGATGAACACGGCCTTTACTCGGGTTACAGTACATCTCTCTTCCAACGAATGGGGGAGGCATAAAAAAATACCGTACTCATACGACTTCTCAACAAGCGTATTTGCGAACAAAGTGATCAGGGTTTTAAAACCAAATGCGGAGGACCAGGGAACAGCAAATAGAGTATCTCGTGTTTTCAATATTATTGAATATGATTCGAATGTGTAAAAAAAAACGACAAAAACTTAGCATATTTCAGTATGCTCATGCACTTTTCCATATCAATCCACCATGACAAAAGAATTCCAATGGGCAGAAAAACAAATCGTAGTACCATTAATTTACCTCAGAAACGACTCATCACCCGTCTATTTTGGACCCTTGAACAAACAAAATGATTGAAACGTTGATTCTTCATAAATACTCAGGAATCTGGGCTAAAAGTTTGGCCTCACATCCAGCTAAAAGTTCCCAAAAAACCCCGCATGGTTTTGATCTCCAAAACTTCTGACAAGCCAACTTAAAGAGTCATAGCATACTGTTGGTGCAGAGCCATACTTTCCTTTAGATACTGGTTCTTCAATAGGGATCCTTATCATGGTTTAATTCATTATAATTTCCCCATATAAATGGGTAGTTGGTTATCCCCTATGTAACCCAACCAACCAGGGTTTTTTGATTGCTCGTTAGAATCTTAGCTACCCCAATCTGAGACCAAATAGGAATTTCATAAATGCTTCGATTCCGCCATGGTGAACATGCAACACCTCCTGCACTCCTTCCTAAAACAAATTAAAAATTCATGATTTGGACCTTAATCATTGGGGCTGGGGTAGGTTTGTTGAGGATTATCGCGAAAGAAATCATATCCAAAGTGGTTGATGTAGAAATCTTTAGCTCACAGTTGGCTCATATATAATATATCCCTTAAGGCCTTAGTAAGAGTGGCTATATTTTCTTGGAGGCAAAGGGAGATTGTGGGTATGTGTGTAACCTGAATCCCCTATTGGTGGGGATTTTTTTTGGGTTTCTCCTGGCCGTTCCCTCTGAGTGCTCCAACATCAAAGTGGGTTGGGAGATTGGCTGTCACAGTCATGGCAAAGACCTTTTTGTTGAAACTGGTTGGTGGTTTCAGCCAACACATTTGAAAAATATGCTTGTCAAATTGGTTTCATCTTCACCAATTTTTGGGGTGAAAAAAAAATGAAACCACCAACCAGGGAAGATTTTTTCGCGGAAAAGGGTGGGAAGTGATCGCATGAATGAAACTATATAATCAAATAACCCATGGTCATATTTACACTGCAAGTTCCTGAATTTATTGGGCATTTTAGGAGGGGTCGAACCGATCCCTTTATCATTCATAACATGGCGCCATGTTTCGGTGAGTTCGAGGGTTGAGGTAAAAAGAAATCCCACTCACTTTCGGTTAGCTATCAAAAGTAGGTTGAACGATTCTTTCTGTTTTTTGGTATTTCAAATTTTTGGTAACTCTAGAAACAACATATTTCATATAAGGAGATATTGGAATGCTCTGCCTCCCAGTAAAAGTCATCAGCAGAATTATTGGTGGATCCCTACCAACTTTCATTTTCCACTTTTACTTGGAGGGGTAGCATTGGAAGCATCCCAAAGTATATACACTTCCTCGCTCCAACTAACATAACAGCACTACCCAATAGGAAAACCATCATCCTAACGTTCCTAGAAAGGTGCTTTACTTATTTGATTTAGTGGTGGAAGGGTACAGAATATCCGCAAAAGTGGCTTGATCATATCTCACCACCCTCAAAATTCCTGAAATATCATAACTAGTTGGTGGTTTCAACCCATTTGAAAAATATTAGTCAAATTGGAAATCATCCCCAAGTAGGGATGAAAATAAAAAATATTTGAGTTGCCACCAGCTAGATAAGTTACCTATTTCTTTTCCGGAAACAAACATTTTCGCTCTGCCCTAAGCCTCGTCACTGCCTTGGACCTAGGTCTATGTTGTCTGAAGAATCCTACTGTTGATGGCTGAAATCCTGCACCAGTTGATAGGTAGTAAATTCCATTATTTTTAGGGTTTCATACATCCCAGGTGGTGCAGGATTTCAGCCATCAACAGTAGTAACTAAGCTTGCCCCATAAAAATGAAAAGTCAAAAGTCACCTGCGGTTTCCTCTCAACACATCTTTTCAGTTTTTTTCCTAAAGTCTGGGAAACAAAATAACCTTCTTTTTTGCATGCTGGTGACACAATTTAGGGCACTATATACGGAAATATCATATACTGCTGGGATGTCCATGGTACTTAGTAAATGGATTATAACCCCTAAGTAGGTTGTTAACGTCCCCTAAATAGGTGAAATAAGCCAACTTACTAACTAGTTACTAACTTCCATGGTCACCTTAATGTATGTACGTACGCTTATTTAGCTAGTTTTCTAATTACAAATCTATCTAAGTAAAAAGATATATCTATGGCCAAAAAAAACTAAGTGGACACACATACTTAACTAGTAACACTGAAAGTCCAAATCATCAATAGCATCAACTACCAACACCTTTGTTTAAGCATGTCCACCCAGGCCAGCAAACGTCCCTCAACCTTAACAACAACACCAACAGCAACAGCAACAGCAACAGCAACAGCAACAACAACAACAACAACAGCAACAGCAACAGCAACAGCAACAGCAACAGCAACAGCAACAGCAACAACAAGAAGAAGAAGAAGCTCTGAGCACCCAACGAAAAAGTTCATGATGATTTTTGTTGAGGCGTTGTCCGCCCGATGACTTTTTCTACGTCGAAAGTGTTGACGGATCTCCGACTTTGGAGGGATCCGTGATCCATCAGAGCAGCGGACGAAGAACATGTCAGCAGTTGCACAGCTTCAGAGACGGCCTGAAATTGGGGTGATCTTAGGGTTAAAAACCTCTCTGAAACTAAGAGCCAGTTCGCACCTGAAAATGGGCAGGGCCCCATAAGGAAATTCATCTTCCAACCATCCATTTTATACCGCAAAATCCCAACCGATTCCCACTCAACTCTTGGGATGGGTGAGGTTGGGAAAATGTCTACAAAATGATGTCCAGAAGTCCAGCTGTTAGTGACTAAATGGATCATAACTAGGTGGTGCTTTCAACCCAATTGAAACATATTGGTCAAATTGGATCACTTCCCCAGGTAGGGATGAAAATAAAAAATGTTAAAAACCACGACCTAGATAAGCTGTATAAGTAGGTTGTTTACATCCCCGAAACAGGTGAATAAGCCAACATGTTAACTATTTACTAACTTCCATGGACACCCTAGTAGGCAACCCCACAAGTATAGTCAAAGCAAGCACCGTTTCCACAACACCAAAATCACCTTGCCTTTACTTTTCATTGGTCAGAAACTGCCACAAAAACAGGGCAAAAAGGGTTGCGCCCTTGCACCAGTTGGTGGTTTCAACCCATCTGAAAAATATTCGTCAGAATGGAAACCTTCCCCAAATAGAGGTGAAAATAAAAAATATCGTTGTTTTCCCTACCCATCCAAGCAGCCGGCTGAGTGACGCAACACGGCTGGAGATGAAAAAAAAAATATTTGAAACCACCACCTAGATGATGATCCAATGTAAACCCTCAAAATATTCTGACAGATTCATCTTTTGCAATAGTCCATTGCAAAAAAGGGTTGCGCCCTTGCATATTTTTTTCTTGGCTTTTTTGCTACGTTTCCAAAATACCGCATCGCCGCAGGGAGGGGAAACGTAAGGTCAAAGCGCCAGGCTTTCGTTTGACAACGGAGGTGCTGACAATAGTATCGCTGTGATTATCGTTTGTTTTTTCATAAGCAACTTAGGAGTGACCAAACAAATGTCATTTGCTTTTTCTTTTAAACGGGTTGGAATATAGGCAATTTGATGCGGATTGCTATATACGTAGTTTTATGTATAAACATATTCGTGTATAAGCCACTGCTTAATTTCTCATATTCGAAACAAAAAGTTTGGGTTGGCCATTTACTTTGAACCAATATTACAAAAAGAACCGTTCTGGTTTTGGTATCAGGTAAGGAGATGGTACGGGGTACTCCCCGAAAGCAAAGATGTCAATGGAACATCCCCAATTTTCAATAGGAAATGCATCTTCAAAATGATTGTCATGCTAGTTTTCGGTGGGATATATAACTCCCCAGGTGGCAAACAACTAGGCAATACGACCTTCTTAGCCGACGCTTCTTTGGTAGACTAGATGTTGATAGGGATTTCCCAGGCTACACCAAGATTCACCCCCAAAACTAGCACCGCCGGTAGCCTCTGCAATTGGATGGTTGGAAGACTACCTGACTACCGTAAGTTATGAGGGGGCTGTGTATATTAGTTTAAGGGAGGATAGTTTTGTATAGAGACTTCTACTACATAGTTTGATGAGAATTGTTATCTGCTTGGTGTTCAACTCCCATCTGGTAGCTCATTTGCTCATCATTTAGTAGGGAAAATGCTCATGTATTGCTCATTTGCCCATCACTAAGCACAGCCCAGTTATTTGTGTATCTATTATATTCATATAAAGGGAAGCTTGTCAGAAGGATCTTGATCTTCCAACCCGGATTTCATTCAGTGTAACAACTCTTTTGTTGCCTCAAGTGGAGCACACTTGAAAAGCTAAATGTTTCTGAGGTTATGTACACTTCGATCAAAAATTGAATGGGACCTTACGAACGGACCCCTAAGTAAGTTGCAATCGAGCTATTAGATACTCAGGTTTTTCCAGGGTCCGTTCAGGAACGGTCCTGTTGGAGATTTCTTGGAACACGTTTGATGAAAATTGTAGATAAGACCATGTGGTCATGGATGTCATGATAATCTGCCTGACGTTCATTGACCGAAGTGTTGAAAATCACTCCGCTGTGGAGTTGTTTTTTCCATATCTGCTAATTTTATTTAGAAAATATATCGGCATTTTCAGAAGGATTCACCCCTACCATTCATTACCTGTTGGGAGTGACTTCGAGCAATGCATCTAAATTTTCTGAACTGAGTGGTCAGTAAAATGTTTGATGGTTCACCCACTTAAAGGGAGATAGAGGGCGTTTTTTGTTGAAACAGTGTTGATCCCAAAATTGCTGGGTGAAAACACAAATTTGCAACATGCTTTGTTTCAGGATCTCATGATGCTCAAAAATGATGGTTCCCAATCTCACCCGACAAAAATCATATATTTCAATAAACTAGTCCTTTAAGCAAACTATATATATATATAATACTGTTGGTGGAAGAATCCTGCACCACCTGGGATGTATAGAACCTTCTTTTTTAATGGGATTTCAACTACCAACCTCAACTGGTGATCGCCGGATTTCGGAACCATCAGCAGTATATATGATTATAAGGCTTTAACACAATAAACTAAGGCAAATTCAGTATACCTGGACCCTCCCTTCGGGGTGCCAAATGGACGGGAGTTGGGGTGCCACTAAACAACCCCTTGGAGGGTGCTGGTATATATATATATACCCTGGAAGTCAACCACCATTTTAAAAATGGTGGTTCCTTTCGGAAGATGATAAATCCCTACTAAAATAATGGTGGTTCGGAAACCAACCTATAAAAAATGGTGGTTGGACTTCCAGGGTATATATAAGTGTATATGTTTGATACACATAAACATATATATGTATTGTCAGTACCTGAAGTTGATGGATTGTCAGGGCTTAGCCATGACAAAACCCATAAATTGTACAATTGGCGCCACCTCCAATCTTGAGCTCAAGTGAGCAGCTGAAAACGCCAAAAAAAAAAACATTAAAAGAAACCCTACTAATCTGCAGTAAACTATAATACTCTAGGAATCCAATCACCTTCTGAGAATGGTAATGGAACCTAGATACCTTTCTGAGGAGGTGATTATACACCCCAATCATCATCGTTCATCATTTCATTAACCTATCTTTTACATTGTTTTTCCATTTTATGGAAGGCTTCCTTCAAATCAGTTCAACGACTAAAAAAGACAAGACAATTATGCAACCAGGCCCTCAAATTGTTTGGCTACCTGAGACTAAACCACTACATCTGACTAACAAATCCGGGAACCGAGGGAGTCTAGTGGTTTAATACATGGTCTTCATAACCATTGACATGAATGATGAAAGCCTGATTCCAAAATGTAGGAATCCTTGGGTTACAATCTGCTTTCAATCCATTGTAGGAAAAGTGAACAAAAATGGACCATCTGTAGAGTAGGATTAAGGTTTTTTACACGCACATGTACTCACAAGACGGGTGCATGTGTTTGTTTTCCTTCGAATCAACTTTGTTCTGTTCCATAGGTTCCATGTATGGTATATTTCCCTACATTTGTTTGATTTTCATGGTTTTCATGTAGGGAAATATACCATTCCCATGGATCATCCGGGGTTGGGAATCCGTGTTTTGCGCCGAAAAAAAAGCTGCCAAAACTACAACTCTTGAGGATTTGGACGTGGCACATCGTCGCGAAATTGGAACCGTGAGAGTATGATACACCCACTGTTTTTTCTCCGAAAAAAAAGTTAGATCTGTTCAAAAAAATGGTCCCTTTCACTGTGAAATTTCATAACCCTATGTTTTTTAGGAGGGAGAAACTTTTGATTTTGGTCACTACCTAGTGGGAACACGTGTGATCTACCCGCCCTAAAACTAACGTATACCCCTAAAAATGATGGTTTCCAATAGGTATCTCCTTTTCCACGGCTCTATTTTCAGGTGCGAACTGTTAGTTTCAGGGAGTGTAACTTTAAACAACGTCTGGGGGTGTCCTTAGACATCCCAATCACCGAAAATGCATAGCATTTGCGTTCACCATGAGCTACGGTGAGCAAGGATGATGTAGGGAATGGAAGGGCTCAAGTGAGCCACGGAAAAAAAAAAACTTGTGACTTTCCATTGTACTGTTTGGTTTATAGGGGTCCTTAAAAATAGTTTGTTATGATCCAAAAAATCTAACTGAGTAGTATAATTTCCATATATACAGCAATTAACCATACGGGGGTTTCCTAAAACGGTGGTACCCAACAACCATGGGTTTTCCTACTACAAATTCTCATTTTGGGGTGTTTTTTTTGGGGTACTACCATTTTAGGAAACACCCCATATGTTTTTTTCATTGCTCATGTGGGATCACAACCAAACCATCTTCCATGAAAAAAAAACATCCCGTGGGCCACGGCTTCCACGGTTCCACGGTTCGTGACGAAGTTACGGGAAGCTGATTTTTTCATTTTGTTCTAGTCATACATGGTGACCATGGTCGTTGTCAACGCATGTGAAGCGCGTTTTTTTGTACACTATGTAACATGGTTGGTGGTTGAACTAACCCATTTATTGAAAAATATGCTCGTCAAAATTGGATCATTTCCCCAGGTAGGGGTGAAAATTAAAAAAAGATTGAAACCACCACCTACAGTAGTATACCATGGGCCCCCCAAAACCTACATTTTAGAGGTTTTTTAATGGTAAAGAACCTGGTTCTTAAGGTGGCCAAAACCTCTATTTTTCGTGGGCTCATGGTATTTTATGACTAGAATTTATCAGACATCAGATATGTAATAGTAATGTATGAGAAAATTAATAGATGTAGTGATGTAATGCAATATGCGTAAATAGATAACATAAGAAAACCACAAAATACATATATAGTATATAATATATGAATACATAAAACATAAAGTGTATATAGTTATAGTTCATTAATAGTTATAGTTCATTATGCAACATAATTTATATATATATATATTCATAAGATGTATGAAATAGCAAAGGACAAACAAATTGTATAATAAATGATTTTATAGTAGATTCAACAAAAACATATCATATCAAGTAAAACATAGTAAAACAATGTATAAAATCAAATATGTAATGTAAATCAAATTACAAAATAAATACATACCTGATCAAATAAGAATAATTCGTAAACCTGAAGGTCTTTTTCGGTTCCTTGACGTTTGGACTCCCCTCCTGAAAAAACCACCAGACCCTAGGGGGCCCAGCTCAATGTTTCGAATCAGCGTTTGTTCTTCACTTTCTGGGGTCATCAGGGGCAAATCATGCAACAAACAAAAACAACTACGTTTTTTCAATGTTTGAATGTTCTCCAAAAAAGGGAGTCATTTACACCATGGTCAAAGTACATGGCTAACCGTCCTGAAGTCCGGTAGGTTAATACAGGGCTTATATAAACCAATACAACGGTGCCATCTACTTTTACCCTGGTGTAACATGACACCATCCCAAACCATATATTTTGCAGGGCAAATCCTTCAACAATAATAGTAACCATATCTTTGCATTGTTTGATCCTTCGAAGATGGGTAATTTAGAAAAGGCCTCCTCAATATAGGTAATGACTCAAAAATGACCCCAGTTTACTATCCACATGGATCTATCAGGATTCCTGATTCTATAGACTTAGATAACCATTCCGATGATTTCTTTTGCAACTTGAATGACCATGGCACACATGGGCCACCGCAGAACCCAACGTAGTAAAATTCCAGGGTTGCGACTGAAGGAAGTTTAACGTCAGAACATCTGCAGTCACATCTGAAGGAAGATTGGCCATTTTAAAAGAGATCTATGTGGAAACCACAACAAAAAACAAACACCTTGGGATTTGATTGTTTTTTTTGGAAGAAACCATCTTGCAAATCTGATTCGACGTTTTTACAACGCTTTTGCAAAATTTGGATGTCACGAAAAATCCATCCATGTCATGATCTGAAAAAAAACAACATCGACGTTCAGAAATCTCAACCCTGAGAGACGGCGAGGCCCGGCACAAATCGCTTTCCGGGGAAAGAGGTTAGAAAGGTTGACAAGTTTGAACAAACAAAAAACTGCTTGAATGTTTGGTGAAAAGTTTTTGAAGTCAATGAACCACATTGGTTGGAACTTCTTGGAATATGATATTTGTTTGACTGTTTGACCCCTTTATTTTAAATGTTTATTTTGGTTTGACATGTTTTTGTTTGATTTTGTTTGACCGTGTTTTTTTTAAAATATGTTTAAACATGTTTTCTTTTGACATGTTGCGTTTTTGGTTGGAAACATGCTTTTTGGAATTCAAACAAAATCAATGTCTGCAGAACTCAAGAACTCATTCGCTTCAATCTGCTTCGAATCTTTTTGCGACTCTTAATCCCACCAAGCGAATGACCCCGAAGGTGGAAATCCATCTGACAGGCATACAGTCTGTTCAAAAGTAGTTCACTAAACGTCCTTGCTACTTGCAACAATTTTGAATGAATTTCCTGCTTCTTGCGAGAACCCCTTTTGTTTCTTCGTAGATAGTTTTTTTGACAAAACGGGTAAAACAGGAACACAATTAGCAGCTAGCCCAACTGTTCGGAATTGGGTCTTGCTTTTGAAGTTTTTTTTTGCAATATGTTTCTTTTCGGCAAAGAGTTCCCACCAAAAATCCGAATCTTAACAAGCAAAAATATATGAGGAACAATCTGAGGGCGCCTCAAACAGGAACCCCCCCAATTCATCATCCATGTCAGGTGGCTCCACAGACAACGCCGTCGAGAATTTCCGTGCATTTTTTGGGAAATTGCCATACTGGCAGGGAGATCTGCTGTTTACAGTCTACAGTAAATACTCGAAAATAAAAAAAAACGAAAGCGAAACACAACACATGTGACAGCCAAGACCTTTTGGCTTGCAGAATACTCTCCTACTTAGATTCTTGGCGCTTTATGTTTTTTTTCTTCCACACCATTATCGCCCACCCATGTACCGGCTCTTCTCTTATGAAGACCATTGTGATGCACAAAAATAATTGTGGTTATCCAGCAACCCACATGAGCAGTGTTCAAAACCTGTGTGTCTCTTTCATTAGAATTACTGGTTGGTAAATAGGGATCCTTACATGGTTTAATATTAGATAAACTATACTGGCTGGTGAATAGGGATCAGTTTAATATAGATATACTTAGCTAATACAATCCCCGTCTGGTTGGTGGTTTCAACCCATTTGAAAAATATTAGCCAAAATGGGAATCTTCCCCAAATGGGGGTGAAAATAAAAAATCTTTGAAACCACCACCTAACCGTGTAGTTATGGATAGTTTATCATCTTATACTAAACTGCATTTTCGCACTGTCCACTGGTCACGTGAACCTGGGAGACTTTTGGGGCATTTCGTCATCCTTCATGGGATCATTTGAACACAACAAAAAAAACATCCTAGTTTCCACTGAATCCTGGTTGCTGAATAGGAATTTCGGAATACCTTATAATGGCTTATTATAATCCCACAAAAAACAAGGTACTTTCCACGAGATAATCCTGGCTGTTTAATTCTGGGATCGTTATAGCTATGTTTTATGAAACAATCCCCACATAACTAGGTAGAATTTCATCCCCGAACCATACCCCAACCAACCAGGGGCCCTATTTTTCATGGGCTCATTTGAACGCTGGCCTCAAATTGAGATCCTCTCATCCTGTGGGATCCTGGCTGGGCTTCACCCTTTTACTCGGTCGAAATCCTGTAGCAACCAGTTGACGGTCAGTAGTTGACCCAGTAGTTTTTTTATCCTCTGTATTTTACAGGGTGTATAGTAGGATATCAGCCATCAACTGCCGTATCTCACTTTTCAGCATTGAAACTTTAGTAGAAGATTCTGCAAACCCTGTGTATATAGTGGTGTAGCCTACTAATTTTACAACCGATTTTCAGAAGTCAATTAAATGGCTGGATGGACATTCACAGGAACCCAGTTGGGTTAGATGATAGCAGAGTCTCCCTAGGGTACCTGTAAAAGAAACTGTTGCTACGAGATGCTGTTGAACGCAGCTACAGCGCGGCAGGCACGCAGGGCAAGTGTCATGGACACCTGCAACGTAATATTTTTGAATGAAATGAATGAATGTCCTTGTCGTGCATCATTGACTCAAGCATCATAAAGGTTTGAAGCAAATCCTGCTTGAGAGTCAAATGAGGTGGTAGAAAATTCTTGCAAAAAAGTGGACCGTGGACCGTTGAGTCACTGATCGAATTGCACCGTTACAGCGGTGATGTTGTCGGCCCGGCCCTGAGAAAACGTTTTCAACGTGTCACTGGGGGGTTCTTCATGTTTTGCAGGAACAGGTGATGGCTCATCTTGTTCTGGGAAGTGTGTTTTTTTTTGGGGGGGTGAAACATCAATTTGTTTGTTTGCATGTCATTATTCATTATCTTGATGCTCATCTAGGTGATGTTTAAACCAACTACAACTAACTCATTTGAAACATGTTAGCGCGGGTCAAATTGGAAAATTTTGCAAAGTTGGGGTGAACATGAAATATATTTGAAACTACTACCTATAGTCAGTATTTCACCATGTAGTACAGTAAGTGTGGGTTGCTAAGGGTTGTTATCTTTTTGGTGGTTTATCCCAAAAAACCCGTTGTGTGACGGATGAAACGTCTTCCCACCCAAATTTGCCTGGCACTGCATGTGTTTTCACTGAAGTTCTGTGGTCTCGGGTTGATTCTGTGTAAGTTGGAGGAAACATATTTCCAGTTGGTGGTTTCAACCCCTCTGAAAAATATTAGTCAAATTGGCAATCTTCCCCAAATAGGGATGAAAATGAAAAATATTTGAAACCACCACCTAGATTTTGTTGCAGGGCAGCAACAGAATTTACGGGGCCCCAAAAATTTGAAAAACGAATTGAGAGCCCAAAAAAAAAGATGGAAAAATCAACATTGAAGCCGGAAAGGGGACCGGTGTTAGAAACCATCATTTTTGGTATCCACTTGTTAAACTTCCAGGGTGGCACAAGTTAAACCAAATTCACTTACTGTATACCCTCCATGAAACTCCCAAATCTCCCAAACATAGGCCTTTGTGCCCCCAAAAGCAATTTCATTTACTCCAACAAAATCAATTTTGAGGACTTTCGCCACGTGAGTCTTGTGGTACCAATTCCATGCGGGTGTTTTGAAGCCTTTGATTCACATGTTACAAAATCATGTCACATGGCGCGGCTCTGCTTGAACGATTGAAAAAACATGAAAAACCCATCTCTGAAGATTTCACCATGGAAATGAACATGTTGAACCCAAAGTCAAGGAGGTGGATGGTTCAGATGATTTTCCTTTTCAATTGGGTGACTTTTTGGATTTCATGTCAATCTTCGGTAATCTTCAGGGGTGTAACATGGTCATGCCAAACTTGGAACTTCATCGTTGTTTAGGTGAAGCAGCCATTAAACTTTGGGGCTGTATAGATAATGAGCAGTCAATTCACAATGTTGTAGTTTCGCCACTTTCGGCTAATCCATCAACCCCAAGGCATGTGAAAGATATCTGCCTGAAAAAACCGTCTGATGTTGACACTGGCATGCTTGATATCTGGCAAAAATAGAAAGAGAGAAAGAGAGTGATATACTATACATTGATTCAACTACATGTAATATATACACTATGTACAGTAATACAATATCTCAATAATCTCTCTCTATAAATATTATACATATACGCTATGTAGTGTCATGTACTATAGTACTTACTACATACTTAATCTTACTACCCTCCCCTAAACCTAGCTCACCCCCTCCGATTCAGTTTGTGCCAAGGTGCGCCCAAGCGGGCCTGGTGGAGAAGGAAGGAAAACTGTCATTTTGTTGAAGGTTTTGGGCTTTCATACTGAGGTTTTCTAGTTGGTGGTTTTTCACCAACCCATCATGAAAACTATGCGCGTTCGTCAAAATGGGGAAATTTTCTTCCCCAAATTTTTGGGTGCAAATAACAAAAAATATTTGAGGTGCCACCACCCAGTCTTCAATTTAGTTGGGTTTTTTGTTGAAAACAATTTGTAAGCCTTATATGAGCCAGGGTCTTGACTCCGTATATCGAGAATGGTCATCCCACCGAGACAAAGGGAATCCTTATAAATCGCTAATAAGGTGTTGACCATCCCCTACTACAGAAAACTATGGGGACCCTAGCACATATGGAGAACGTCCATTTATTCCGGGGGGTGTTGGAACATATTTGCCAAGTCAACTTATGTATCAACGCCCTGATTTTCAGGTGTTTTGTTTGTTTTTGGCTTTTGCAGGGCGTAGTTCATAGTGAGCCCCTTCTTCAAGGTTTCATAGCATAGGCGGCGAAGCACATCGGCTAAACAACAAGGACAAAACATGGACATCTTAACATGCGTTTTGCTGGAACGAGTCTCCGGAAACAAATTGAACCTTAAGATTTTTTGTATAAAAATCCTACGTACAAACCCGAACAATCATTCAACCCTCCTATAGAGGGGTTTGACTCTGTATATAGCAGGCTTCTTTTAGATCTCCCAACATCGAAACGTACGAGCCGCACACGCAAGATAATTTCGACAAATAGTTCAATATTCACCATGAAGAATGTACTCTCTAATTGGTGGTTGGTTCTCCAACCAATTTGAAAAAGATGTCAAAATATCAAGGCCAAAGTGGATCATGTCTCCAGGGATTAGAATAGATAACCATGAAACATCATTAAAAACACCTTGAGATAGTGTGATCTGACTCCCCATTTCAATCTGCCTCACCGCCCAAAATGCTGAACCGGGAGCAAACCATTCACCATGTTCCAGAATCAAGGAATCATCATGAATCATCAAAAAATCCGATCTATTCTACACCTAAAATCCCCAGCAATGACCACGCATTCTAAAAAAACTTAAGTCCAACCTCGGTGAAGATTTTGCCGAAACATTTTCAAGTTGCTGGTTTCAACCCAGTTGAAACATATGCGCAAGTGAAAATCAAACATATTTCAGAAACCACCACGTACTTGTTGATGGTTCAGAAATCCCAAGGCCAACCACCTTTTGTATGTTGTGTTTTTGAAACCCGTCGCAAATATTCGCAAATCATGGGATGTCAACTACCAACCTCCCTCAACTGGTTTTCACACAGGGATTATTGCACTTGGCAAAAAAATATTATCCCCAAAAAAGAACTGGGTAGGATTTCATCCCCTACACCCTGGAAGATTAACATGGAACCTGAGAAGACACCCCTGGAAGAGGAAAATCATCTTCCAAACCACATCATTTCCAGGTTCGAGCTGTTAATCTTCCGCGGTGTATACATTCTAAACAACCCGGGGCCCTTGTTTTCATGGAATTACTTGGATGTCCCAGGAAGTTAGTAAATGGTTAGTAATTTGGGTATAACCTAGTTACAAAATGGGGTATATTGGGGTGAAATAACCTACAAAAACTAACCATTGATCCTATCTTTGTGGGACATCCCAAGGCACCGTCGTTTTAAGCATCGCGTTTTGGATCCATCGCCCGAAGGCATTGGAGCTCCCCCGCCACCTGTTGATGAAGAGCCGCTTGAACCAAGGCTTCTGCCGGATGCTCACGCTTGGCTTGTGCCTGAAGGAAAAACCCGGCGAAAAAAAATATTGGGGGCGATTTTCCAAGAGATTTAGGTGCTTTCCAAAATAGGGAAACACCCCAAAATGGAGGGTTTGTAATAGAACACCCTATTAAAATGGGATGATTTGGGGGGAAAACCCACTATTTTTGGAAACACGCATTTAGGGCTATGACATATCAACCAAAAAAAATGGTTGTTTGTGACGCCTATAGGTGCAGAATGATGCCAAAATTGAAGGGCAAATCCATTGTGGTGGTTTGTTGCCACACATTTTGCACATATACTCATCAAATCGCATCATGTTCCCAGATTATTGATAGGTAAAATCCAAAAAAAACCTTGTACAAACATCCAATACTTGGCTCATGTATATAGTTTCATGTTGGATGAGCCCCTTCTGTCTGTGAAAAAAACCCAAGTGACTCCAGGGGAAATATGGAAACTGAGCCTCCATGACATTGATGGCAACCCTTAGGTGTTTTTGGAAAAAAATTAAACTTTTGATGGTTACATTTAAAATCCTGCTAAACTCACAGGAGATAACCCATACCAACATGTATGGTTTATATATATATATATACCTACGTTTGTTTAGTTGATTTTCATGGTAAATGTAGGGAAATATGCCCTACATGGATCCTCTGAGTAAGGGAATAAGGCTAATCTAAGATGTGCCCATTATTGCTGAAAATTGAATGGATTTCCACTACCTGGGGCAGTCGGATCCAAATTTTGGATCCAAGGAAACGTGAAATACACCCGCCAAAGTGTAGCTAATGTAGCCCCTGCAAAAATGATGGTTGGAAGACAAGCCTTTCCTTTTTCGGGCCAGGTAAATTTAGTACAGTAAATTTCAGGGGTCAACAAGTTGAACTTTCAGGGTGGTGTTTGCATCACTTTTCAAGAAGGTACCAACTCGGAACCAGTTTTTTTTCATAGGGAAAAAAGGGAATATATCGGATATATCATATCCAAAAGGTACCCACTATATAAGGTGTATATATGGGGTGCATTATGAACGCTACCATCCCAAGGGTACCATAATTTTCCTGATGATGTTTAGATAAACATTAAACCTTGGAATCGAACTTTTCTCGCCTGACAAAAAAAATGGATGTTCCAAAAAATGTCTGACGAGTGTTTTGTTGTCCTTCTGAAACTGCGCTATATCCGGTTCAATTTAGTGGATTCAATTTGACATCGGACGTGATGTTTGCTGGAGGCAAATTGGAAAAACACGGAACATATGCCTGTTGATGTATTTTCCATACCCCCAAAAAAACTAAACAGTCGACCATTCAAGGACGAAAAAATAGCAATTTACATAGCACCGCATGAACTACCATTGGTACCTTCAGAATTTGGAAACTGTTGTTGCTTCCTTTTCGGGACGACTCACACCTCACAAAAATTTCTGGTGATGTAAATATATACATTTATATACAAACTATAATATTTATATATTCCTTTTGGAGATGACCAAACCCTGATACACTTAAGCGCTTTTAACCATGCCCTCTTCATATCTAAAGTCTAAAGTAATTAACCTTCATGGCTTCATAGTCTGGATATGTTTACATTGTTTTTCTCCCAGTTCCTTGATGAATCCTATTTTTTGTTGCCCTGGCTACCCATGCTACCTTTCTTTCAAAACAAACAAATTGGCATTGCATCAATTCTGCACATGACAAAGGCTGCCTTCTGTCAATTAAAAAATGGAATGGGACCTTACCAACCGACCTTACCAAGTAAGTTGCAATCGAGCTATTAGATACTCAGGTCTTTTCAGGGTCCGTTCAGTCCATCGTCCGACCGTTGGAGATTTCTGGGATTCTGCGGAAGCCATGATTCCAAACCATTCCAAACCAACATTTTTGGGACTCTGTGCACCTCTTGCAATTTTCGGGCTGCCTGGCGTACATGGGATGGGCATCACTCCCTCCACAATCGCCCTGGAAGTCATGTGTTTTTCAGCCTTTTGTTTTAATGGTGCTTAATTTGGACAATACTGTTGATGGGTCAGAAATCCTGCTAACCATTTGAGGTTGGTACTTTATCCCGTCATTTACACCTTCTTTACATGTCAGGTGGTGCGGGATTTCAGCCATCAGCAGTATTAAACCCTTACCTAACTTACGCCGTTAAACATGGTGGTTATAACTTGTATCCACCACAAAAATCATGGCTTTTTGACTTTGTGGAAAAAATGGGTGTATCCCCAACCAGGTGGGCCCCCGAGACAAAATACCCAATAAAACGGGGCCCAATAACACCATTTCTAACTATAAGTAGGGGGGGGTTCCCTTGAAGATGATCATTTTCCTGTATTTATTCCAGAAATTTTTTCACAGAAAAAACATACGGCAAGCAAGTGCATAATATGCAGGGCAAGTCCGACCCCTTGCTCCCGGCCAACGCCGACGCCATTCTTGTTGAAGAATTCCTGGGAAAAGAAACCTCACGATATCATATCAAGATATACTAACAATATATTAAGGTACCAATTCCAAGACATAATCAATATTGTGATAAATGCTACGGCGATGGTGAAAGGCCAAGGCTGCCAAGAGTCTGGCGCCATGTACTGGGCAGTGCCGATGAGGGTGAATGTCTTGTCGGCTATTTTCGCCAAGGAACCCAGGAGCCCAACCCAGAGCCGATATCTGGATCTTCAAACGGGTGTTCACTGCCAAAATTTTGAGACAATGATCTCTTTGTTCTTTGCCCCCAACTTCATGCTGCCTTGAAAGGCCATAGAGCTGACTTTTCTGCACACTACTCAGACTCAGCTGAGCAGGCAAAAATGCGCTGGTGGATGGCGCCATCTATGGTAGATGCTGGCAGGGCGTGGTTCTTGTCATTGCGAGTTTACCAAGAATTTTTCTAAAAGCTACACCATCCATTGGACTGGTATATTTACCTACATTGTACCGCAGAAATCACACAAATGGAGGTAAATATATGTCATACATGGATCCTATGGGTAATGATGATTTGAGAATGGATTACTTTAAAAGTACAACTATTCCTTTAGTTCAGAGAAGACTACTTAAATAATTACCCTACATCCCTAGCTCCGGTTGCATCACCTGATTCGGAAACCCTTCGGTGATGGATTCGGAAAAAATCCCTGAGAAAGCTCCAAGTCACCCGTGTCCCAAACTGACAAAACAACAAGAACAACACACCCAGTGGGCACCGTCACCCAGTTTATAAGTGGAATTATAATCCGATGTCCGAAGTTTTTCATGGGGTTTTTCCCCCGTTTTTCCCAATTGCACCCTGCTGAAATTCGGGGTCCCATTTTTCACCCCCATATCTAACCGGGTTATTTACCACCGGTCCCACCAATTCAACGGCATTCCTCTCACCTCAGCGGTACTGATCACATCCCACAAGCCATCAGATGCAAGGACGAGAAAGCGAACGTTCTTATAAGTCGAGCTTCCCATTCGAATGATCCTCGGGAGTTTTGAGGACTTAGCTGCGCGAATTCAGACAGGGTGATATTTAGGCTTACCTCCCCGTCAAATGGGAAATGGTCACGGTGGGGCCCCAAAACCATGTCCACCAGACCCTTGGAACATACGCCAGACTCCCAAACACCTGTTTTTGATGAAGGAATTCATATTTGTATTTTGGGGTATGTTAGGACCCCAGTTCCAGGGGTCTGTTGGAATTGTCTTAGAGGTTGACATTATTTGTTCGTGACACATGTCCAGTCAAAAGCCCAGGGGCTTTGAATGATGCTTCTTTGGAGGTCATTGTATTATAAACCCAAATTGTGCACCATGTGTTGAGCAAATGATTCAGAATTACCCATACATCTAAGCACCAAAAAATTCAAGTACCTAAAATAGAGGTACTCACCTATATAAGCTGAATGTAAGGCTTAGGTAAGAGAATCCGCACCCCCACAACATCCTCATTTTTGTACAGTACCGCCGTTTTAGGTACCTGAAACTTGTGGTGATTTAACCATTGGTGGATGTTTTTCCAATATGATTTAGGATCAAACAATTGGCTCCCCAGAGTATTCCAGTGGCAATGTTGCAAGTTTAGTACGAAGGGATCCCCAAACCGAGTTCAAAATGTACAGCTACCTCCTCGTGGGCCAACTGGCTTGTACCGAAAAATTTGGTGAAGGGGTGAAGGCGTTTAACATAGTGACACATGTTGTTTTTTCTCATGAAAAAGGTTGATTGCCTTCATAATCCATCAACCACCAATCCGAAAAAAAAAAAAACATCGGTTGCAACTCCCAACCGACACTCCCTGTGCTTTTGGAGGTTTCTGGCACAAAATGAGCGATGACAACATGTCATCGTTTTGGTGTATGATTGTCATCAGTCATCGTTTTGATGTATGGTTGTCATCGCTCACTGCTCTGAAATCTGAATGGCAAAAACAGATGGGCATTTCATCCCACAGTCATGTTGCTCACTCCGCTCTCAAGAGACTTGGTGCGAGCACGGAATTTCATCTCATCATTCACCATATTCTTGACCTTTGACCATTCCCACTGTCCAGAAGCATCCTTCATGAAGAGGCGAACCATCAGCATCTCGATGGTCAAGTTGCTACTCTCCAGCAATCCCTGTCCTTCCAACATCATGTCGGACAAGGTCTTGAAATGCGATTTGATCGATTTGTCAAGAGGCCAACAAACTTCTCAATGCGGTCATCAGCACGAGTGCCACCGTTGATGCTGTCCATGAGAGGGGAAGCATCCAAATTTCCAAGAATGTCATCTGCAACTTTTTGAAGAAGCCCATTAAAGGCACTTGTCGGGTCTGCCTCCATCTGGTCATAGAGCGCTCCCAGGGTGGGGTGATGTGATTTTTCGCTCGTCACCACCTGGTAGAGACGATGTTTCTGCATCCATTTTTAGGTGACCTGGAAATTCCAAAGGGAACAAAAACCTCTATCTATATCTCTTCATTGGAATCCTGAGTGGTAGATCCAAGATATACCACACACTTTGTCCCAATATAAATACTCCACCAACCCAGATTTTGCATGAAACTTTCGGAGATTTCCCTTCCAAAAAACGACCTTTTGTAGGCACAAACCTCTTGTTTGAGGTCGCTACAGTTTGACTTAAACACCATAACCTACCCTGCCTTTGAACCTACCCCTTGCCACCGTCACTACCAGCAGAACCTGCAGACCTTAACCTTGAAAGTTTTGCTGGACGTCGACCTGGGAAAACCGGTTTTCCTGGGAAACCCCAACTTGACATCTGGGACGCAACTCAAGCCAAAGATCTTCAAGTCCTTTCACTGAGAGAATCAAGTCCGGGCTGTTGGGATTTTCTTTTTTTTGGGAGGGAAGGGAAGGGAAGGGAAGGCGAAACGGTCCGGGGCATGGATGGCTGATTGAATTTGTGTCACCTTCTTTTTTTGTTGATGGCGTGTTGTCATGCATTTTGCGACAAGCAAATGACTTACAACATGGAACTTTGAAACTTTGATATTTGCAACAGTTTTGTGTCCTTTCTTGATACCTTTGGAAGACACAAAGACAAGAAAAGGGTACATGTTTGATACCTTTGGAGTACCCATACCTTAACCCATAGGATCCATGGGACTGGTATATTCACCTACATTTAACATAAAAATCAACCATTCATGTAGGTAAATATACCAGTCCCATGGATCCTATGGGTAATGTGTTCTTTCAAAAAACAAACCTTTGACAAGCACGTGTTGTTCAATTTTGTACCTTTTAGGATCAGTTGATTGATTTTTACATCTAGTGGGGCGACACCTGCAACCCCAAATGGGGCCCCTTGTTTTGGTTGGAGTCTAGGCCTTGTTTTAAAGGAGTTGACCTGAAAACATCCAGGTTGTTTCAGGGCTGTAGTTATAGAAATATATATATATACTGTATATAAAATATATACAATAGTTGGTGGATTCAACCCCTTTGAAAAATATTGCAATAATTGAAAAGTAGATGGCACAGTCCCTACATTTTGGTTCATAAGGACCCTAGTATACATGTACCTTCCCAAACAGCAAACAAATCCTGAAAATTGATGGGACTAGAAGACAAACACGCCTTTTCTTCTGAGTGTTGGCCCCTCTTTTGGGGGACATGTTAGTTTTTGCGGGTGTGGGACCCAAGTGGATTATAGGAGTTGAGCTCACCATCAAGCGTATCGGATAATCCAACCATCAAAAGTATGGTTATAAGTTAGTGTGAAATTGAGATCCTTTACATGTATGACGAGTTCTTCTTTTTGATGGATATACTTCTTTTTAAACACACGAATGTTGTTTTTTTTGATGGCTTGCTCTAGTTATTGGACGTTTGGAACAAATTCAAATGAATCATGTCAGGGTTGAATCGTGTTTGACATCCCGAATACCTTGATAGATGATATACATATGATGGGTATACCTAACTATATACTATCACCCATTATAAATATACATATATTTATGTATATAAATATTCACCTGGCTAATTAAGCCAAGGTCTTTTTACAACCAGTGATTTTCCCTTTACTTAATTTTTTGCGGACGAACATTTTACGAAAAAAAACACCACCACCGCGTCCTTCGCACCAAAGGCGCGAGAGTATTGAAGTTGCATGGGCTGTTCACCCAAGGCCTCCACAGATTTCTGGGTGCGAATTACTACTTAGGGGTTTCCGAAAATAGTGGTACCCCCAAATCATCAATTTTAATAGGGTTTTCCATTATAAACCATCCATTTTGGGGTACCACTATTTTTGGAAACACCTACTTGGATGTCCCGGGACGGAAGTGGATGGATCAATGGTTAGGATTCCAATGGGTTTTTGTTGACCTACGTATAAATGGGATATTTCTTGGGTGAAATAACCCAACTGTCACCTAACCTTTGATCCCTAACTTCCGTCCCGGGACGTTTTCAGTATACTTCCTACATGTTTCAGCCGTTTTTGGGGGACACGTCCCTGATCCTAAACCACCATGTTGGAAAGACTTAGATTTGCTTAAATTTGATGCTTGGAACAAATGTTTAAAACATCTCCCACACATGGTACAAGGTAGTTGATTCATGATCGTAAAACCCATGGTAGAAATCCGAAAGAATCACCAACAAAAACACAAATCCGAACAGATTGGGTTTTTCTAGGCTTTTTTATTGGAAACATGCAATTGCACCTGTTGGAAGCCAGCATGTTGTCATATGTTGTCATGGTTAACCGAACGTTTTCCAAAAAACACATGTTGTGTAATTCTGTTTGCATGTGTTTCGTATGTATGCACATCTCGCAAAGTTAAAGTAAGTGGTCTATTTTTTCCGGTGTTTGAGACTAGGTGCTATTATGTGCTATTAAAATCATGACTCCCTCTCATAACTCTATCTATCTGTTCATTGAAGCTGTTGTAGACCCTGACATGAGACAATGCACATGGAGTACACAAACAATTACTTGAATCACGGGAACCTAAGGGGACCACCCCAATGCCACCCCCCCAAGAAATAGGGCCTTATTAAGGGACTACTAACCATTGGTTTCCCTTAATTTTGGCCTTATTAGGAGCTTATTTCTTGGGGGGGGGGGGTGGCATTGGGGGGGATGATTGAAGAGGCAGCCCTCATAACACGACTATGTACTTACCAAGTTTCCGAAAAAGGAGTGCTAAGCGCTATTTACTTACATGCAAAAAACAAAATCAAAATGGGGTCCTAGTACTTACATTAAAAAAATTATTCAAAGGACACTACTCAATGGGAACCAATGCTATGAATATGATGATGCCTAAAAAAAGATACGGTTCTGTTCTCTGAAAGTTTGCAAAAGAACACTTTCTGAGAAGTTTCTTGCTAAAGAACTCCAGGTCCGGGAAGACCCATGTTTTTTTTTTGAATTCTTATAAGGCTCCAACTTGAAGTTGAGACATGAACAATGCCAAACCATTCCTGGGGTCTTTATCCCACATCAAACATGAAGGTGGATTTTTTTGGGGGGTAAGCAAAGGGAAAATGTGGGTACCCTTTGGGAGAATACCCTAACTATGTGTACCACCACGTACCAACTATTTGTGGCCTATGTTGGGGGCAATGGTGGGGAATATTTACGGAAGAATTGCTAGGGTCCCCAAGGGTACCCACGTCTTCCCTTTCGAGGGTAGATAGTAGCTTCCAAAATCTTATATCTCCCGTTCTGTTTTATTCACAGAATCTTTGGATATTTTGATATCAGTACGTTGTCATATGCATGCAAGCCTTACATCTTCCAAAGATCTTTATTCATCAGACTCCCGTCAAAATCACTGGTTGCTGGATGACATTTTGCCCAACATCTATAGTTTCAAAGAATGGAAACTCTACCAACTAGAAAACCAACTGAGCTACGCAAAAACCCCTCCTACTTTCCATTATACTGGTTGTCTTATAGGGATCCTTATATTGGCTTATTAAAATCCCCATATAATTGGGTAGTAGGTCATCCCCTGTACAACCTAAACATCATGTTTTTTTTCATTGCTCAACTGCACCCAGGGTGATTGCCATCTAGTAACTTGGTAAGGTACACTGCCTGAAACTAACAGCCAACGCCAATGAGAAAATGTGCCACCATTTTTGAGGGGCCTTTGTTGTTCAGTGCTCAGGGCGTGTAACTGGGTTTACTATATGTCCCCCTTAAACGTCACAAAAACAGGTGGAGCGAATCATCGGTGATGTTTTAAAAACCCCAAAGAAGGACATGAATATCGCAAACCCTGAGTAACCAACTCATCATTGTGAGCAAATTGTCCTATAATTCCTATAAACCACCATTTTTGTGGTAACTTAGAGGTAACCTCGGATTTGCCCAGATCATTTGGAAAAAAGGTGGGGCCCCTACCCATAACTCCATTTATGGGGATTATCACCTCAGTGAAACCCATTTATGCCATTTATCACTCCATCGTAGGGGCACACGGCCATGTTGTTTTTTTTTCCCCCTTTGGCTGATCGAGTCATCGCATGACTGTACACTGTACATGCATAGACTCGTTGGTGTTGACTAGGTGTTTTCAACATGTTGGTTTCTTACTAGGGTTTTTAATGCTATGGGTTGTAAATACATGTATAATCATGTAAATAAAGAATACATACAGTACTTGTATACATTCACCCCCTTACAACGAAACGGTTGGAAATTCACTACAAGTGTTTGCAAATAGGTGCTGTTTGTTTTGTTTTTTCAAGAGCTTTTTGCCAAATAATGGCCTACGGTTTCTTCAGGGAATCACCATTCTTCAACTTGGAGTCTAAGACTTGCTAAAAAAATGGTGCTTTGAACAAGATCCAATTAAACAAACTTGTATCCCAAAATTGGTGACTCAAATTCATCATGGTAGAATGCATCACACATAGAATCAATAAAATATTCTGGCTCTGGAGAAGGCAATGCACCTGGTATATAAGCTGTATATACTGCCAATTGGGTGATCATATGCTACCAAACCCACCTTATAAGTTCGAACCTGAAACATCTGTTGATAGAAACTTCGAATTTAGGAGGGAAATCATGCCCTGGAAGCTGGAGGACATTGCTTTTGGAGAAGACTTTTCATGGAATCATCACTGAAAACTGACATGTTGAACCCAAAACTGGAGCTTTGGTTCAAATGATTTTCGAATTTCAATTGGCTGATTTTTGGGGTTCACAATGTGAATTTTCAGGTGTGTGTGTGTATGTATATGGGATTCGGAAATTTTCACCCCTGCAACGGGTCAGTGACATCACTAGTCATCATAGGCATTGTGCTAACGGCGATTCACCAAGATACCATCGCGACATTCACAAATTAAAGAAATGATGTTAAATATCAAGTATACAGTATATATAAATGACTATACATACATGTAAATCCTATGTCTATTTCTTTGGTATAACCCTGTAAATGATTGTAAATGTTCCTTTCATACACCAACTTCACATTTTTCGGTACATCCGTTTCGCTACGTCTGCTGTGGACGTTTGGCCAGGGCGAGGCGTAGCATCTCCACCTGAAGGCGTGGAACCGGATGCTTCAGGTGTCACTCCTGCTGTTTTTTTGGTAAATTAGTCATTCAAAAAGAAAACATGTTTTAAAAAACAAGTGTTTTTGTACATAAACATAAAATATATAGATATTAAATACATATACATATATATATATATGACGTTGAAATATATAATGCACCAAGTAGGATGACAGGATCCTACAAATCTCATCCACCTCGTCAAAAAAATTTCATCCATCAAGCATCATTGATCTCCCATAGACGTTCAAACAACCTCACTGGAGGTATGTATGACTGGACCCTAAAAACATACCAATCCAAACACCTTTCACCTCAGGACGGTGTTCAGTGTCGATGGAAGTCAAATCCGGCGAAACAACAACCACCCTAAACATGTATGAAACCTTGGCAGATGATGGGATTATTTACCATATTATGGGTGTTTCCAAAAAAAGGGGGGGTACCCCAAAATGGATGCTTTATAATGGAAAAACCTTCTTAAAAGGGATGATTTGGGGGGAAAACCCCACTATCAACTGGTGAACTCTCGCCGGATTTCGAACGAACCATCCAACCCGTAATGACTTCGTGATGTCCTATAGACATCCATCCCATCTGACCCATCCAGAAAACCCTCCCCACCCGTGCAGGATGAAGCCCAGGCCAAAGCCCTCCGAGCACTTCGGCCAAAGATGCCCAGTGAGCTGCAAGCACCGGATCCTCCCGATTGTCAGCCACATAGATAGGCTTGGAGATACATTTCGTTAAAATTTCGCATCGTTTTCCTGGAGCTTTTGGGGAGATTAATCTTGCTTTTTTTGGAGATGTTGTTGTTAGTTTTTTTTTGGGTTGATTGTGTTTCCAACTATTTTGTTTGGGTTCTTCTTCAAAATGGAAGGAATGAGTTACTGTTTTCTTTGGGTTGAAGAAGACTTTCTGGAAGCAAAGATTCTTTTTTTGAGTTGAAAGACAGCTGAACCCACATGAGATCGGTTGGGCAGTTAGGTTGTTGCTGTTTTTTTGGGGGTCAATCTAAGTGAGCTATGAATCTGTGGTTTGAAAGATTAATGTCTCCGTTATATCAACATCACTTTCCAAAAATGAAGACACCATCATAAACAATCGCCCCATTATGGGAGGCTGATTTCAAGAATTGCAACGAGTTTTTTTGGCAGACAATTTATCGTGGCTTCACTTGCTTCACATTGAGAAGGGATTTTCTACAAAAGGGAGTTTCTTCCAAAAAAAAATCAAAAACCTGTTTTTTCCTTACATCACCAACATGTTCAGGTACCCCAAAAACAGAGGTTTTCACCATGTAAGCAGTATGCATACGGCCTAAATATACAGGAATCCCCACTCCCCAAAACAGCATTGACAAAATACAGTAACCCCTTTTTTCGGTACCTGCATCCTTTGGCGATCCTTATATTACAATGCCAACGGGAAGCGGATCAAGGGGGATCTGCTGGTAGACATGAGTAGACTGAGAAAACACCAAGGTTCAGTCACGACAGCCAACATACCCCCTGTTTCGCATACCCCAGGCCTCCCCTTTCACCCCCAAATGAAAGGAATTCCGAAACATAAACTGGAACAGTTCTGGGTCTGGGGTATGTTCCAGGGGTATGTTGGAAATTTCTTACATTATGGATCCCTCATCTCCTGATCTTCTGGATCTTCATGTTGTGAAACCCAACTCTTGCTGATCTGAAAATCCAGATCCGTCTCCGAAGCAGTGACCTGAAAAGTCAAAGTCAACATAAGAGCAATGAAAAAAGGGCCCCGTTTTGTGGTTTAGTTTACACTCCCGAAAATTAATATAGAACATTAAAATCACCCAATTGAAAAGGAACATCGTCTTCCAAATCTCCATTTTTGGGCTCCATGTTAACTTTCCCGGGTGCATATAGGGGAGTATAACACCCAATTAAATAGGGATTAATTCATAAGCCACTATAAGGATCCCGATTAAACAAAATTTTATAATGGAAGAGGTTTTTTTTCGTGGCTCTACTTTTTTAAACCACTCAAAAAAAAATAGAGTAACCCGTAGTACCATCCATGGGACTGGTATATTTACCTTACATGAAAACCATAAAAATCAACCAAATGGAGGTAAATATGCCACACATAGATCCTATGGGGTAAGGGCGCCCCACTAGTTTCTTTGATTTACCGTAAAGCATGAAGGAATATTGATTTGATGAGATTCAAAGCTACAGGTTCGTAGCAAAGGGGCACTTATATATCCCTATGTTGTTAAATGTGATTTTTGACCCCAGGTCAACCCTCCTAAAGTCACAGCAACTGTTAGTAAGTAGGTGTAAGGTTTGGGATAAATCCACGTATTCAACAGGGAACGGGGAGGATTGAAGATGATGAATGACCTGACTTCAAGAGCAAAACCCGACGTTCATATATCCTTCAAGTTGTATACTGAGGGATATCCTTCCAAAACTGGCAAGATACGGTTGATGAAAAAAATCCGTAGCACCACTTAAAATGCCCCAAAGGGGTCTTGATACTGGTATAAAACCAACATTTGGGGCATCCGAAGTGGTGCAGGATTTTGTCCATCAACAGTATCAGGAATTTGCTTGGTGGAATGTGATTTGGCATGCGAAAAATCCTGAAACCCCTTGCAAGATGGGAGTGGTAGAAAAACAATGTTTAGCTTTGGGGGATTTGTGAGCCTTCAAAATGTAAAATGATCCTGGTCGTGACGATTACATCAAAACAGAATTTCCCACCCCTTTGTACCAGATTTCCGGGTATCCAAATATATACTATGTAGGAATCACACCCACACCAAAACAGCAGGATTGAGAATAACATATGATAGAGGACAGTAAAGTAATATGAATTAAAGTTCAAAGTATACTCTTCCAACCAAATATGGCATCCCTAAATTCAAGAAAAAATTAATTAAACATTGTCTGAATTGTCCGAGTAGAATTTGAGTTCAACCCCAAAATCCTGGAAACAACCTTTACCTTTCCGCCCCAAATAAACGCCCGGTCCTCGGCTATGAGATATCGGCATCCAAACTTCTCTTCATCTACATGGAGTCCTTCCGCGGAAGGAAGTTAAACATGTCGAACTCGGCGTTGCATTTCAGCCCCCTCCCCAAAAAAAACAAATGAAGTACGCTCCGGTAAACAAACATAGCAATGGAAAATCCCCATCTTGAATAGGAAATACATCTTCAAATGGTGGATTTTGCATTGCTATGTTAGATTACCGGAGTGTATATTAAAAAATGATGGTCCCAAGACAAACCTTTCATTTTTGGATGGCTTGTATTCAGGGGGGCGAGCTGTTAGTTTTAGGGAGTAGATTCAAAATGAGTAATCGGTAAAACATCCAACCTCCTTGATCAACAAAATTTTAGTATCCACGTGATTTTTGTGAAAATTATTTGATACCGCCAAGGGCATGCCAAGGCCTTTCCACTGTGATGTTGTTTCGAAATGAGAAAGAAGATCTGTTTATTTGTTACTATCCCTAAACTCTAAAACCAATTTCAAAATATCTGGTCACTGCTCAAAAGTCAGCTGAAAATGGTGGTCAAAGTAGTCACCTATCTGTAAACATCATGGTAGGTATAGTTGGTCCAATTTTTTTTGTTCCACGCGCTTCCTATATCGATCTCAGGTTGATCTTTGGGCTGACCGTCTTGTCTGATTGTGCACTTCGGAGGGAAAAAAATCCCTGCAAATCATTGTAGATCATGGGATACCAACGGATGAGTGCGGGATTTGTGTTCCACAACAAATACATGCAGTTGTGTCAAAAAACGTCTGTACGATTCGCAACAAAAATTGTTTTCAAATGACTAAATAGGAATATCAATCCTTTCGGTTGAAACATATCAAAAGATTTGTTTGACACTGCTGACTGCTCCCTTGTGAGTTTCAAATATTCAAACACATACATACCAGTAAATTAAAAACACATACATTTAGTATAATATATAATATGTCAATCAATCAACCACCATTTTTTTTCAAGACCTCAACGTTTTTCCCCAAACCTGGATAAAGTGTCACTCGATGTTTGTCGATGCTGGTCTCTTCCAACAACCTGCAGCTGGGTTTAAGGTTCTACACCCCCCAACACAAACATGACAATGGCAAAACCGACCATCTGAAGATGTATATCTCCTCCAAAAATGTGCCTTTCTCAATGTCACCATGTTAGTTGACTGAAAGGTTGCAATAGGAAGGTTCCTTCGTTTTGGTGATGTTATGTGATGTTGTTTCATTTTGTGTCTGGGTGCCCTTCAGCATATATTTTGGATAAACAAAACAAAAAATAACACTTCACCAGGCTTGAATTGATGTCATTTTTGAGGCCTTTCCTTTGACAAATCACAACGTGTAATATTTAATGTCAGCTGTTTGGTCGCTATACAGTTTGCTTTCATTTAGTGGAAATAATTTGCTTTCATGTATTGGACACTGTCATGAATAGATTCCATTGAAACCATCTCAGTTTCCTGACCTGCAGCTCGCCAGAGTGTTTGTATTGTGTGACGAATTCAGATTTCAAACCGTCTTTGAAAAAATCCCAGTGTTTTTCCTTGAACAAGAACACCAGCCCTAGGATGGAACAAAAACGCCGAGCGAACAAATTATGCACTGAAGACTATCCACACGATGTCATGAGGTTCTAAATGCTTTCCCAAAGAACATCCAAAAAGTGTGTCAAATCTTGCTTCAATGTTTTGGATCCCCATCACCTACTGAAGGGGGTCAATGATCGTAGAAAATACTGATGCTGAGAGTTTGGAAAGCAGCCGAAAAGATTATTTGCCGTTTCATTTCTATTTCAACGATGATCAATCTTTTGATTTGAAAACCGTTTCCGATTTTCCCACGACCCAATATGAATAGATTTACTAGTAGTACCGCACGAGGCCGTGGCGGAAGTTTCAAGAATAGGTTGAAACTTATAGGAAGGATTGGCTGTTGTGAGTCACAGATGGCAGAGCAAAATTATTGGTGGCATTGAACTGTCCAACTGTCTACCTCACTCATTGACTAGCTGACCAACTGCCTTGAATATTGACTTACTGACTAATTGATCTCATTGTCTAAACCAATCTTATTGAGAAGCAGCACAACGTGCACGTGGATGAGTTGCACCGCATCTAACTGACAATGTGCCCTGGAAAATGCATGAAGCTGAACAGGGAAACATTGGGAAAGCATGGCTTAAACCCGGGGCCTCCATTACAGGAGGGCGACATCTGTGCCATGGACTTTTCGTCCCTATGCGGTCATGTGCCTGTTAAAAGCCGAATCTGCTTCTGCAGCAATAGTCGCTTTAGCCATTTCCTCTGAAGCACCATGCGCCAACAGCATGTAGTACCGCTCCTCTTTCTTTGCAGTCTTTGTGGTACCGCATGAAATATGAGGATGATTTGGATAGGCCACAAAGAGCTGAATGGCCCTGGTTCTTCCTAGGAACACCCAAGCAAGGTTGCGGTACCGTTGCTACGGACTGCGGCGCCGGCCTTGTTTTTCGGCCCAATGTTTCTGTAGAACTGTCCCTGCAGATCTAATGACTCAATGAGCACATGTTTCGGTAGTCACACTCTGAACCTCCTTGTCTTTTTTGTTTGGCCTCGCTCAGAACATCTTCTGTGGTTCCGAGTCTTCTGTAAGACCAGGTGCAACTGAAACAAAACCTTGTCAGCATGTGGCTGGCATGTGCCCAACTACCAAGCACGTGCTGAGAGCATTCTAGATACACGTGAATTGATTCAATTCAGCTTGAACCGAAGGATGATGATGATGATGATGATGATGATGAGGATGATGAGGATGATGATGATGATGATGATGGTGATGATGATGATGATGATGATGGTGATGTGAGGATGATGATGATGATGATGATGATGATGATGATGAGTGAGGATCGAAGTGAGGATGATGATGATGATGATGATGATNATGATGATGATGATGATGGTGATGATGATGATGATGATGATGATGATGATGGTGATGATGATGATGATGATGATGATGATGATGATGATGCTGGTGATGATGTTGAAACAATGATGATGATAACAATTGTGGGATAAAATGTTGGTTCATCCCAAAGGACGCTCTTACACTTCTCCTGATGATAATTCGGAAATAAAGATCATCCAAGTAATTCATTCCCTATAGCCTATAGAAAACAACCCAACCACTTGGCTTTTTGGGTGTATCCCTATCTCACTATTTGATGGGAAAGTGAAGAAATGAAGAATAACTATAGCAAAAAATGCCGCGCAAAACTCAAATGTTCACTCCAACCCTAGAAGTCTGGCAGTGACTTCTTTCCATCTTCTTTTCATTGCTCTAGACTCTAGACATCCAAATACCTTGTGAAGATCGGTGTTTAAGGTGGATTTTTGGTGCTCTCAATACCTTCTCAGGGTCATTGTATTTTATTTTTGTTGGGGGGGATCATTTTTCTACCCTTTGATTGTTTTTGGATTAGCCCCAAGATTTTGGAAATAGATTTTTGTTTGAAACATCTTCATGGCTCTCAAACAAAAAGAGCTATTTTTTGAATTTGGACGCATGGCGCACATTTTCTAGCCGAGAAGCTCTCGGTAGGCACACTCCAGAACACTCTTGTCGGATTTTTTCCTCGGAAAAACATGAGATAATTAAGCACTATCCGGCAGTAGTTGAACCATCCAATGGGCTGCAATATGAGCTAAAATGGGTTCATCTTCCCCAAAAAAATAGGGAGTAACAATAATACATGTTAAAATGTCAAAACCAATTGATTCTAAAAGAAATTGAATTCAAGCGTTATCAAGTTTGATCCCTCCAAAATTGGTAATTCATTTACATGAATTTAACGACTCCCCTGTTTTTTGCCAAGACACTTTCCACCTTTAGGAAAACTCAACTTGCCATTTTTCGATTCCACCAAGCATACGCGATCCTGGTTGCCGTGTGTTGTTGCGTTTCAAGAGATCCGAAATTATGTCGGATTTCTTGTTACAGTCTGGATGAAATCCTGTTTTTGGAGTGGGGATGTTGAAATCCTGGCTTGCTGTATCTAATCCATGTATAACAAGTAGGTAGTCTAACTCCCTTTCTTGGTGGATCCCTGCATATACCAGCACCTTCCCAGTCGGGTTGCCAATTAGACCCAAACGGATGGTGAATTGACATGAAGCATTTGACACTTGACACCCTTTAGACAGTCCCCCCGGTATACATACATACTGTTGATGCTTCAGAAATCCGGCGATCACCAGTTGATATTTTTGATATGGTAAACATATCCCGTTATTTACAGAGTTTTATACATGCCAGGTGGTTGTTTGGGATTTCTTCCATAAACAGTAAGGCTTCTAAAGGAATGCTCCCCCGGATCTGGTCATTCAAATGTGCACACCGCAAACACTGGAAAACCAGTGGTTTTACGTGAAGGTTTGTAGGGTTGTGTGCCCACTGTTACCACGTTTTGCAGCAAACCCTTCAATCAATTACAGTATATGGATGATGGATGTTTCCGAAAAAGTGGGTTTTCTTCGAAATCATCCATTTTGGGGTACCCCTATTTTTGGAAACACCCATATTAATTGGTATCTAAACTTTCTGAACCATAACAACTTTTGTGCTCTCACAATGAACTAACCCCCCGTGGCGCGTTTGGGCCTCCCTGAAAGCGATAATGCCAGCACCACGGGGAGGTGCGCCCTTATAGCGGCCGGCTGCAATGGCAGGTGCCTACGGATTTTTTCATCAGGCGGTATCCTGTACCTTGTGAGGCTGTTTTCTGGGATACTTGGATGATCATCCCAGTTTTTTAAATGGTTAGTAAGCCCCATTTGTAAGCCATTAATTCAGCCCATTTGGAAGGGGAATAACCCGATCCTTAGGGACTTACGATCACCGTGGGTATTTTAACCGTTTACTAACTGGGATGATCCTCCAACATCAGTTGGTTAATATGGATCCTTATCATGGTTGGTTGGTTAATAATTTATTATAAATAACTGGGTAGTAAAATCCCCTATATACCCAACAAATCCGTTTACTAACTGGGATGATCCTCCGTTCGTAGGGGAATTCCCTTACATAAGCCTTACATCCATACAGCTTGTTTTGGGTGAGGATTCCTCCCCCTAAATTGTTTGGTGACCGTTGGTGGGTTGCAAGTGCCATGGGTGTGTATCCCGGATATCCAACGGTTCCGCGCCACTTAGAACTGGGATTTTGTAGGGGTTTTATTGGGATTGCACGACAAAATGGGGGATAAATCTTCCCAAAAAAAAATCGGGTCCCTAAAAAAATGGATTGAAAATTGTTAAGATCACAAGCTGAACGTACATGTTCTTGGCTCAAATTTCGGAAGACTACTTCATTGCTTGGCTAAGGAAGTGGTGAAAAACCACTTGGCTTCGGGAAACGAAATAACTAAATAACCTGGAACCCTAAACAACCCATTTTTTACAGGATGTTTTAGGTGAAAACAACCATTTTTTAATGTAAAGATTTGGAATCATCAAACTGAAACAACCATTGAAAAAACATGGTTCTTTAGGGTACCTAAGCTATTCATATCGTCATCTCGTCATTCAAAAAATCCAACTGCCAGTTGGTCGCCCAAACCCGGATGATTTTTCCATTCAGGACTGTCCTGGTTGTTGAATAGGGATCCTTACAATGGTTTACTAGTTGGTGGTTGAACCGACCAACCCATTTGAAAAATATGCGCAAGTCAAATTGGATCATTCTTCCCCAGGAATAGGGGTGAAAAGATAAAATGTTTGAGTTGCCACCAGCTAGGATTTAGTACAATCCGCACGTAACTGGGTAGGATTTCATCCCCTATATATCGCCTTTATAACCTTAAAAAATCAGGCGTGTTTTCATTACTCAAATTGGTTCTCTGTCGTCAAATGTCGTGATAAGTCCAACAAAAAAAACACACCTTTCGTTCTTCAAAGTATGAGTTTCAAGCATCGGATATGATTTCTAGGGGGGTGAGACGGTGAGACCTGTTCCTGTGGCCAACCTGATCAAAAGTATACCCCTCCCTGAAACTAACAACAAAAAAGCATCTAAAATTCAGAACTTGGAAAACGATGTGTTTTGGGCTTTTTTTTTTGCATGTTTCCTGACACTTCGTGACACGAACAGCCAAAAAACCCCTTTAAAAAAACCCTGAGTTGGAAAACGATCCGGCTTGCTTTTTTGGGATTTTGCCATCTTTCTCAGGTGCTGTTTTGGCTATTAGTTTCAGGGGCCCGGTGATATCTCCCAGCCCCATGGGCAGTTGCTAGCTGCCAAACATTCCAAGTCGCCTCGGGCCATGCAGAAAGGTTAACCTTGGATATATGAGATCGATGTTTCTTAGATTTGCTTGTTTGGTGGTTGAACAAAATGACAAACATATTCCCCCAAATGGCTGTTTAACGGTGATTTCCAAGGTAGACAGTACAAAAAACACCACTAAAACACATCGAAGTTTTTTGTTAGAGGCAGGTCTGTGAGTTGAAAATTCAACACTTTTGTTTGCTCATTAACTATGGATTTGGGGAAATTCATCTTTCCAAAAGTTTCTTTTGGTGTGCCAAACATTTTGAAGACAAAAACGTGTGTTTCAAACACCTTCTAAACTGACATGACGAGCCAGCATCATGGAAGTGATTGTAACCATCGTTACTAAGTTGGCTTGTTTCACCTATCTAGACGACTTACAACCTATACTTATATATTAGGGGTAAGTAATCCGTTTTCTAAGTACCATACCATAGCATTCATTCATGATATTGCAAAATATAATTACCCACATTTGGCTGACTTTTTCTAGTAGCGTAGGTAAATCTACCATTCCCATGGATCCTCACATCCAATCGTCAACTTGTTGGTGCTCCAAAGGACCGAAACTCCGTGAGAAGCCGCAACTCCTGCAAAAGCTCAAATGGAGGAATATTCACCTATAGAAGCTGTATGGATGTAAGGCTTATGTAAGGGAGTTTCCCCCACACCCACAAAATAGCTTTATTATAAATAAAGGTTCAGAATCGCAGAATCCCTGCATTTTAGGTAACTGAAATTCTTGGTAGTCATCGGACCCTCAGAAAAAAGAGTGGTTTGACTCTGTATCTCCAAACCACCAGTGACTGGAGATCCCATGATTCTTAGGGTGAGCAGCCTTTCGTTCACAACAAAAAATTTGGTAACGTTTTGGGAGGCACCCAAAAGAAACTCATTAAACCAAACACGAAGCACGTAAAAACACATTAAAACCCATCATTTTTGTTGTTTCAAAAATCAGAGTCATTGAGATTGTTTTTCCCTTGGTATTCTCCAGTTATTTACCTTGAGGTGTTTTGTTCTTTGGTTCCTTTAGGCAGTCTTACCGATGAAGATGATGAAGTGTTGGCCTGCCACCAAGTTGACAGTTGGTTTGGGGTTCACCATGTGGTATCTACCCGGAATCTAACTGCAACTTTACACCTGAAAAATTTCTGGTTGGAATATCTGATTACATACATGGATCCTATCGGTATGTTTTTTTCCTATCTGAAAAAAAAATGGCGGAAAAAAAAACCTCCCTGAAACCAACAGCAGAGTGTACACCTGAAACACATGGGGTTGGAGTCAATGAAATTTCCTTTTGGGGGCCCGGCCTCTTGTCGAGGGCAAACTGTTAGTTCCAGGGACTGTATCTAAATTCACCTTTTCAGACCGAGACTGGAGCCACTCTGAAAACACTTTTGATCTCGAAATAATGCTCAGAAACATGTCAAGGGTGATTCCAGGGACCCCCAATACTGGGACACCTTTGTGGTAAGTTTCTCATACTATTCCTATGTCTTTAGGGACTCTTATGGGAATGGTATGAGAATAGTATGGGAAACTTACCAGAAAGGGGTCCCATTATTGGGGGTCCCTGAAAATCCCACTGAACATGCTGATACCACGAAGTATAGACCAACTTCACTGAATCTGTCGGGGAATGATGTGGGCCACATGGCTGTTATGTCCAACCAAAGTATCTTGATGTTTTGATTTCAAGCTTTGAAATAGTTGCCCATAATCATTTCTTTATCGATTCATCTATATCTGATACTGTGTGTGTGCATATTAAAAATCATATTCCACTCAACCCTCCAAATTCACAAAAAACATATCTCACATCATCTCACTTCATGCTTCTTGAGGATTCCCCAAACAAACCATCCTAAACAACCACGAACAACCACGAACGACCCAGAACCCAAGATCTACCACCTTTCGACTGAAGTCTTTCCCCCAGTGACCTGAAGGAACCCGTTGGGGAGCAGCTATTGAATATGGATGGCCCTCTTCTGCGGATTCAGGTGTCCTCAGTCGGGGGCGTGACTTGCGGTTTTCTCTGAACCTGTTGGGAGGTCATTCGGAAAGTTAGGATGTAACAAAAAATGGAATAGATCTGATAAGATACGGATGTGTTATATATCAATTTGTAAAATTTATAGGAGTGTTTCTGATATATGAAGAACTTAATAGGGATGTGTGAAGACCATATTCCCGGATGTGTCTCTTTTGTATAGAACTTACAGTTTTTTTTTTAAATCTGGATGCGGCATGGCTCAACTTCCGAGGAAATCCTCCAAGGCACGAAAGGGCTTGTGCAGCGCCAGCCATTGGCCGTAGTACTTGTCATATGAGATCACAGTGACAACAAACGTCACTATGTGAAAAAATGTGCTTTTTGATGAACAGTGGCCGCCTTGAGAGCACTTCGTATGCCTCAAGAGCCCTTCGTATGCTTCTGCAATCAGCTTGAAACTCTCTTCTCGCCTTGGGGCACATAGTCGTTGGCAAACTCCTCCACTGACGTGATGTTGTCGAAGCCTTCTCGGGCCAGGTACGTATAAACTCCCAAGTATTTGTGATTAGACCTTGTGCAGGGCTGCCAACTCGGACCGCAGATATCTTCCAGTGCGGCCTGCGATTGGCTGCTCATTCTGGCACCAAGTTCCGCCATCTGCTGAGTATGCCACTATACATTTGATCATCTAACTGCCAATCTTTAGACAAAAATCGGCGGGCGGGGGAGTGGTAATTTAAAGAAAAACGCAAAATCCGTTATATTTGGCATATTCAAAAGATCTTTGTTATATGGCCTTTTTGTTACCATCCTTCAGAAGAGTCTCCTTTTCCAAAAAAACAATCTTATTGTTTTTTCACCAAAGCTTTGATAAAATCCACCTGCCCGTTACATCATAAGTGGGCCCTTTTAAGTCACCAATTTACAAGTAGGGTTATAGATAAGTCCACTGATTTCGGGGTGAAACAAACCAAGTGAAACCCATTCAACTCTGTATGGGGACCACTTTGTATTGCGGTAGAAGTCAGTTGGTTGTTGGCTGTATTTTGGCAACAAACGTGGAAAATTAGTTGGGAAGGGAGTTTGTAACCTGTGATATTTCTACATAGCTGTCATGTTGTTTTTGCCTACAAATTAAAAATGGGTGAACATCATGAACTCTTCAGTCCACCGAAGTCCAGCCAGGCAGGAAGTGCTAAAGCATGAAAAACTCCCTGAAACTAACAGCAAGTTTGCACCTGAAAAAGGGATCAAATGACAAAGGGAAATTAATCTTCCAACCATTGATTTTCAGGGGGAAGCCGTGATCATTTCAGCGAGGGTACTACTTACCGGGGCTGTTCTGAATTAAAGGTTCTGTTTTGGATCTCCATTGCTGAACGCGCCCTCCGGATTTGAGTGACTGCAGTGACTCAGGAAAGTGAAATCACCTAGGTTACTATCACCCAAACAAACTTAAAGAACTGTTGATGGTTCAGAAATCCGGCGTGAAAACCACTTGAGGTTGGTAGTTCATCCCTCTATTTGCAGGTTTTCTTTTACATCCCAGCTGGTTGTTTGGGATTTCTGAACCATCAACAGTACATCTTTCATGCTACTGGTACTGATCAGAGTAGCTCCTTGGTTCATGATGAAGAAATTTCAAGACACATAGCTGAGCTATCATAGCGTATGGTGAAATTTCTCGGACTAATATCTTCCAATCATCATCCTACAAGGTGGTCCCCTACCATTTATATGTGGAGTTATGATCCCTGTAAATGGCCTTACAAATGGGAAACAGCCGTTATTTCACTTTACTTATAATCTACTTAACCCCTGTAAATGGCCGAAAATAAATGGGTTTCACTGGGATTATTTCACCCAAGCCTTGTAATCTACTGATAGGGGTGTTATTTCACCCCATTCATATCTGGTAAAACCCGGGGGCTGACCGGTAGTACCTACCTAACCCATTATGTTTTTCGGCCAAATTTATAGGGGCCCCATAGCTGCCATAGCTCCATCTATAACGTTCGGTTCGGGCGGGGCCTACCTGGATGCAAGATAGGTGATTGATTTTCCCATGAGACCCTCGCCATGCTTCTGGGGAGGACCCATTTTTTTGGGGAAAAACCTCCCAGGTCGTCACGTCCGAGTCACGTCCCGGTCGAAAAAGCACGGTTCGGTACCACAACAGGGCCATAACCTGGAGAACTTGACATATATGTGCCGACCGGGTCGTGGTTATCCAACCTTTGATAGAGCAATAAAAAACGGGTCCCTGGTTACTGGTTGTTTAGGGTATTTTTTGGGGGATGAGATTTCCTACTTCCTAGCCAGTTGGGGAGGCATTGTTTTACCCATGAAATAAGTAAGAAGGATTCCTATAAATAAAGCAAACCAGGACGACAGATGGAAAGTAAGGGACACCGGGTCTTTGTTTGTGGCTCAATGCCCCAGGCATCCAATCACCTTCTGAGGATGGTAATGAAACCTAAATACCTTTCGTTTCAGAGGTGATTGTACACCCCTTGCTCATCACCTGACAAGGTGATTGGATCCCTAGACATAGGGAATCATTATATTATACTGGTTGGTGGTTTCAACCCATTTGAAAAATATTAGTCAAATTGCATCATTTCCCCAAGTAGGGGTGAAAATAAAAAATGTTTAAAACCACCAATCATAATAATGGGTATATAACGTTGGATCTACTCCCCCAACCAGGATCCCAGTCCCCACCAAGATTATGAAATTTATGAACCATGTGTAGTACAGCATTCCTATAGATCTGTGTTTGCACATGCAGGTTACTGGAGTGAGGGGTAGATCCAAGGTATATAGACCCCTACAAAAATTTCGGGTTGATGACCATTGAACAGTGGGAGTTATGTTAAAAGAAGCAAGTGAAATAAACCAAAACCATAAGGTTTACGTGAAACATACTCCAGAAACAATTGATTTCAAACATTTCAAGCATTTTCAACCAGAAACAATTGTTGTACAAATGGTAATTATACTTGAAACATTCTTTAAATATAGCCGGGTGAAAACCAAAAAATCAACATGATACTTCAAGCCTCTACCATACTAGTTGGTGGTTGAACCAACCCATCTGAAAAAAAATATGAGTCAAAATAGCAATCTTCCCCAAATATGGATGAAATTAAAAAAATTGAAACCACGACCTAGTATAGTAGTTGTTTACCTCCCTTACAGACAATAAAAGTATATAAAAATAGGAATCTTCCCCAAATAGGGATGAAAATAGAAAATATTTGAAACCACGACCTAGTCTACCATAGATTTGGTGGCACTAAAACCGGTTAAAATCGAGGTGTTTTTTTTCATAGGCAGCTCATCACTCGGAATAACCATTATAGCTGAGCATAATGAATTCCTTATTCAATAAGATCCATGTAGGGTAACTGTATAAACCCAGATGCTCAATATACGGTATATCTACCTACATTTACTCCCTAAACTAGCCAAATGTAGGTAAATAGACCATCTACTTGGTGGTTTTTCACCAACCCAATTGAAAAAATATTGAAAAATATGCGAAGTCGTCGAATTGGATCATCATTTCCCCAAGCTTCGGGGTGAGAATAAAAAATATCTGAAACCACAACCCAGAAACGCATTCAATCGAGCCACGAAAAAAAAAAACTGAAATGACTTTCCATTGAATCCATGGTTGGCGAATGCCGGGATGATGTTCATGGTTTATTATCATCCCCATAGAACTGGGCAACTGGGTTGTATAACCCCCTGTTTCATTGAGAGGTGTTTCGTGGAATCCCTGAGTCGTTCAGAATTCACATTGGGATCCCTTGATCCTCGGGCTCAGAATCAGAGCATGAGCTGGTTGGCATAACTAAAAATGGTGGACTTTCCAAGTTAGGAATCTCCTTGAATCAAGGGGGCCCGCCCCTGTTTTCAGGTGCGAACTGTTAGTTTCAGGGAGGGTATATCTATTTAGATGGATCCATCATGGATCCTATAGTTCAGGCATTTTCAGGTTGCATGTTAGTTTTCGTGAGGGTATCAATGCTTGCTATTGGGCTCTTGCTGGTAGAGGTAGCTTTTGCTGGGGTGCTCCGAAAAGATGTTACCCATGGAACAAATGGAACCCAACATGGAAGCCGTTTCAGCGCAGACCGTGCCTGCAGCCGTACGCTGCCATCGTGGGGCAACACGCCCTGCGCGTGATGGCTGAATAATGTTGTTGCTTCTACAGGGGGGTTAATAAGCAAACGAACTTGTGGCAGTGTAAGATATACTCAATCCATGGCATATACCACAAAATATGAACAACTATGATGTCATGTATGTAGCCAACAAAATAGATACTGCAAAACTAATCACATATATTATCAAACTTTAAGATATTTGATATGAATCAAATACGAAACCATCGTATCGGGCCCCACCCCTCCACCAATCCTTCTGGGTATCAAAAATGGATGGCCTACTGGAAATCTCACCATCTTTCCTGGTAAATACCTTGGGCTTTTTGCCCCAGTGTGAAACCGTGACCTGGATGAAACCCGTTTGGGTTAGGGGGTCCTATGATGTATGAACCTTCATATGCCACTGGAATCCTGGGAGGGGGCCACACCTGGGGAACAAATACCATCCAAAAATGTGTTTCTACCCTCCAGTAAACTAACATGGCAATGGAAAATGTCCATTTTCAATAGGGAATACATCTTCAACAGGTCCATTTTCCATTACCATGTTATCGATGCTACTCTACCAGAGGGTAGATTCTCTCCCTTGCCAGTTATGTGCAAACTTTCGCCTCCTCCACTGCTTTGGTGTCGAAATGTAGAGGGCATGAGCTTCTATCAAATTCACATCGCATTCAGTCAGGTGTTTTTGACTCCCTAAATCGAATCATGTTTGAAACAACTTCTTCAACAAAAAATGGGTGGCCATGGAAAATTCATCCACTCCTCAGCTTCCGTTTAATGGATGCAACCCAAAACAAAAAAACACCAAGTTTTCATGGGCGTTTTTGTCGCGGGAAAATGTATCATTTTTGGGCGTACAACTGGTGGCGGCAACTCTGCGGAACAAAAAACTGCCATCAAATTCACAGGAGATTTTTTCCGTGTCCAAAGACGATCTTCGGAAATTCTTGGCACCAACTGAATTCATAAACTTTCGTGAATAGATATACTATAGTTGGTGGTTGAACCAATCCATCTGAAAAATATTGGTCAAATTGGAAATATTTCCCCAAGTAGGGATGAACAAAACATATTTGAAACCACCACCCAGTATATCTTAAAGGCTTGATAAGACTGACAAACGTTTCCCAAACCAAAATATTCATGATGTTCTGTATCTATATCAAATTGCAAGGGTGAAAGTAACTCTGCAACAAATGGGGGGAAACCAATTGTCAGGCAAATTTGCACCTGGTTCCAATGGAGATGCCATCTTCCACACAGGCAAAACACAGGCCGCCGATTTGGTGCTCGATTTTTTTTTGGAGCAGTAGAATTTTGGCATGTGAGTGGTTGACAATCTTTATTGAATCAAGAACAACTGGTTAGTGCTCAACCCTCCACCTTGTTGCGACCCTTTGCTTGTCATTTTTCGTAGGGACAAATGGGAGTCATCTAATTACTCATTTAAGCTCATATCTAAGCACAGACAAAAAACAGCATCATGTTGATCTTGTAGGCAAAGGTGCTGTTGTTGTTGTTGTTGTTGTTGATGTTGTTGTTGTTGTTGTTGTTGTTGTTGTTGCTGTTGTTGTTGTTGTTGTTGTTGTTGTTGTTGTTGTTGTTCCTCTCTGATCATTCACACACCGAAGCTACTGTCTTTGAGCCAAGGTTTCAGCTGCAACTCAACCTTTTTTTGGGCGGAAAAATCCCATCCCCAGGTCATAGGATTGGAATCGGGGAAATCCCGGCATTCTTAGGATTTAGCGGATCCTTAGGGTTATATCCAAACAAGCACAGGCGATCTTCGGGGCGTCACGTTTTTTTGCACGGTTGAAATTTTGATCTCGGTCTGTAGCTTCCGAAATGGCAGGGATCTTGCCAAAAGCAAGCAATGAAATCCTGTTTTTTTTTGGAGTGGGGATGCTGAAATCATGGCTTGCTGTATACAATCCATGTATGATAAGTATAGGTAGTCTTACTCCCTAGATATAGTGTATGTATATATGATATATGCATATACCAGCACTTCCCAGTTCGGGTGCCAATTAATCCCTAAACAATGGTGAATTGACATCAATTAATCCTGTAACGTTGATTATAAGCTTCCTGAGGGTGGGTCCTCTTGGAGAGGGGAACATACTTGGGAAGCCTACATTTTCTTAGACGGCCTTAAAAGGCACCTTTAGAGAAACCATATGAAACTTTAGGGTGGATCTGCCCCTTTAAACACCCCCCCGTTAAGAATCCCATAACTTCAACAAAGAAGGTACCAACCATCCCCGTTCGCCGATTCATCCCACTCCAACCGTACTCAAAACGCCAACCGCCTTCCTCATCATGAAGTCCCCTCCGCGAATGAAGGGTTTGTTTCCATGATTTTGCCTCAGGACCAAAGGCGTTCCAGCAAAGAGAGGGCAGGCGAGGGCAGGGGAAACCAACTTCGCTTCGATAGGGAAGCAAACGACCAACGAAATGATGACAGTTGGCGACATAGGTCAAGTGATCAAGAAGAATCATCGAATATTATGAGCAACGGACTAAACCTATTACATCCGCGAAAGGACGTGGCTGAAATGGTCATCGTTTTTTGTGTGTCCCTCATCCTTCCTGAGGATTTAATGTGTGTAATAAAATCAATTTTAAAGTTTCCCCACTTGTCACAAGATATAAGGGTCTATATAAAGGCATTTTTTTTTAGGAAACAATTCATGCTTGAACAAAAACCCTCGACATACCTTTCTTGTCCAGGTTTGACCCAGATTGTAAAGGTGAAAATCCTCCAGGATGACGTTGAGAAGTAGCTGAAGAAAGTGTGCCAATGAGATTTTGGCAAACGAAAATGCACTGATAACATGCCAACCAAAAAAAAGCTTCATTTCAATAGACAAACAAACAAAATCCTTCAATGTGGCAGTGGTAGAGTTCAAATTTACAAAAAAAACCTTCAGGATGTTTCCCCCATAGAAACCCGCACACATTATATTTGGGCGCGATTCCACTGCTATACATATCGCCTCCGCGCTTTCGGAGGACAAGGACAGGATTTGTGCGGCAACATCACCGACAATCGTGAAGCATCGACTGAATCATGGCCTTTAGAGGATTCAACGAACCATGTTTTCATGTAAACCATCAGGCTGTAGGAAAAACTTGAATGTGTTGAAAACACCAATTCTCACATAAAGAATTCCAGGAATGCCTTGGTGACCTTACCTAATAAAAACAAATGGATACAAATGGAGTAAATCAGGATGACATGAAACATTTTCTTTTAGGTAAAAAAAAAGACCAACCTCAAACTATATTTGCTACTGTTGCTGGTTTGGGGGTTCGATCCAATCTTATCATTGTCAAGAGATCAATCCAACCCCCATCAAACATGATGGATTTTGCTGGTCTATGTTAGTTTACCAGAGTGTACTAGGGTGTCCATGGAAGTTAGTAACTAATTAGTAAGCTGGTTTATAACCTATTGAGGGGACTTACAACCTACTTATGTAGGAAGGTAGGGGTTATAATCCATGGAATCCATGTGCCAAATACACGTCCCAGTAGGTGATTTCGGTTCAACAAGTCAAAACGAGGCAAAACAGGCGATCTAGATCTGACAAGGTACAGCCTTTCGACCATGCCACCACATTGCCTTAAAGATTTCTGTCCATGTTGAGATTGTTTGGATGAAATTCTGCTCAGTTATGATGGCTCGCCACGCAGTTGAAATGACACATTCCCCAGTTCACGGATCCAATGACAATGGAAAAACAACAATTTGAAGATGTATTCTCCTACTCCAAAAATAGCGATCAAATTTCCATTGCCACGTTTTATTTTCGGGGGATATGTTTTATGCATCAAAATGGATTCATCTTTCCCCGGTTTCAGAGTCAACATTCCAATCAAAAAGAAATGGCAGCAGTACCTGAAGGAATTGTCAGGTCTAGACCCGAAACTAACAGTTGGAATGCCCAACAAAAATCCAGCTATGCTTCAGATGTTCCTTTTCCAATCCATCCAAAATTGAATGGGACCAAATCCCAATAGACCTTACCAAGTAAGTTGCAATCGAGCTATTAGATACTCAGGTTTTTTCAGGGTCCGTTCAGGAACGGTCCGCCCGCTGGAGATTTCTTGGATCCAAGATTGGGTGAGATTTTGAGGTTTCATGTTGATTTGTCGGAAGTCCTGTTGATGGCGGAAATCGGAGGGCTCCATTTAGTGGTTGGTAAAGAACATCCCATACCGCGAATGACGGGTTGTCAGAAACATCCTTTCGATGAAACTGCTTGAGGACCACTAGGACCACCAAGGACCAACAGTGGAGTGTCCTCAGGAACTTTGTAAGGTAACTAGCTGGTACCCACCCCGAAAACTAACGGCTGGAACCCCAAAATTGGTAGCTTGTAGATGTTTCTCCTTTTTTCAAGGGAGTATTTTCAGGTTCCATGTTAGTTTTCGTGTGTGTAGGTCGAGTCACAAATCATCCAAATGAAAAGAACAACATGTTTTTTGAGTGGGAAGTGTTTGCAGTTTCAGCCCGATTATAATATATACTAGTTGGTGGTTTCAACCCATTTGAAAAATATGCTCGTCAAATTGGATCATTTCCCCAAATAGGGATGAACATAAAAAAATATTTGGAACCACCACCTAGTATAGTCGTTGTTTACCTCCCTTACAGCCAATGAAGGTATATAACCTCCATTTTGCGTTCCTGATTGTGTTATACCGTGTTATATGTTTGCAATCAAGGCCCGGTGATTGTCCCCAACAACAACAGATTGCTGACAGATTGCTCCCCATCTCTTCCTTCATAGCTAAAATTGGCGCCAAAAAAATAGCGCTTGCAAAGTCAAAATACTTGATGGTAAATTAGATATAACATATGTACCATCCATGTATGGAACATGTACCTTCATGTGGTTGACCTTTCTAGTGGTAAATGTAGGTAAATAATAATTACCAGTCCCATGGATGGTATGGGTATGCATGTTGGGTCAATTCCCTTCCCAAACTTCTTGGATTTTTTGTTGGTCTGAAAAATGACGTTTTTGCCGTTCCCCTCCCCCCCCCCCAAAAAAAAAAATCACCAACAAACACTCTGCAAGGTGAGCCTTCAAAGAAACGATCGGTATATACATGGTGGAAAATGAAATTATGGGGGCCCCGAAAAAAATGGCCGAAAATACCTGAGCTACGAAAAAAACCCTCCTACTTTCCATTATACTGCAGGTTGGTTTATAGGGATCCTGAGATTGGCTTATTAAAATCCCCATATAATTGGGTAGTATAATCCCCTATACAACCTAAACAACCAGGGTTTTTTTTCATTGCTCACATGAGGTTCACTGGGATTTTTGTTTCACCCCCTAAAAGTGGAGAGAGTTAGATATAAAGCTATTATGTCACCCCATGTATAACTTGAAAAATTAGGAGGTGGGTCCACCTTGTACCTACCTACCTACCTAACTTGGAATTGCTTGTTCGATGTATTCCAAATGGTGGTGAAAAATGGTGAATTTACCATGGTATGAATCCGTAACAAAAATCACCAACCAAACCAATCCAAGCTACTCTTCTCCGCCTTTATGGCTCCAATAGAACTCCACTTATAACCCCCGAAAGCTCCACCATTGGAAACTGCAGAAACCCCCCATTTGCTCCAAGGTAAGGAACTCAATCCGTTGTCGTTCAAGCTCAAGGTCCGGCCTCAGGGGTCCCGTGGCCAAAGGTCCCGTAGGTAGGTAGAATCCAAGGGGTGGATGGAAGCCGAAAATCCACAAAAAACGTGGAAAAAATCGATGCATGGGAAGGATTATATGGTTGTTTCCGAAAATAGTGGGTTTTCCCCTCCAAATCATCCATTTTATAATAGGGTTTTCCATTATATTATAAACCATCCATTTTGGGGTTCCTCTATTTTTGGAAACACCCATATGTACACCCCCCAAAAAAAACATCACCTTGGAAAAAGTAACCATGAAGGAAGATGTATCTCACTATTTCAAATGGTGGTTGTCCTTTTGTCATGTTAGTTTTCAGGGTGTGTATATAGATGGAACAATATGTTTGAGAGACATTCTTATGGCAGAACTTGTTAGATAAGATATGATATAGTTGGTTATCCCATGTTTCTGCCTTGGCAGCATATATGTAAAACACACATTGAAGAACATGATTTTTGGGATGTGTATGAAACCTGCAACTTAGGCCCATTGACAGACAGTATTAGGTCTAACAGTCTAACATGGTCCCCCCCCAAAAAAAAAACTGTCCATCTATTAACACCCAAGGTAGTTTGAACAGGTTTCATCCTCCGATGTCGGAAAACACGGAGTCTTCAGAAGGAACAAATGATGTGAAGTTTGGACCCCTGAAATTGTTCGAAGAAGAACTTCCGAAAAATGGAATTTCACATGGTTCGTAACGAGGTACCCTCCCTGAAACAGCGAAAACCCCTCAGGCCGGGCCCACAAAGTAAAGGATCGTCTTAAAAACTTCCAACCATCCATTTTCAGGTGCCATGTTTGTTTACGTTTGATTTAGGGAGGGTAGTGGTTCATTTGGATTGCAACCCCTTCCAGTAAGCGGAGCCACCACCATGATTATTACATGTTTAGCAGGTGGGAAGGAGGACACCCCAAGTTATAATCCTTGTGTACCCCGTTTGCCTATTTTCAAGTGACTTACTAGATACCAGTAAGTGTTTTGCTAAGTAACTTATAACACAGTCCTAGTATGTCCTAGTCACTTATTGACTTCCTTGGATGTGACAAAAAGCCATTTCAACTTGTTGGTGTTTTCTTTTCCACCAAAAATGCCATTGCACATCTGAGCAACTGTTCAATAACGATGGATTCACGTTGAAATTTAGTTGAACCGTTTGTATTCGATGGGTACTTGCATTTCACCCTTCCCAAATCTTAACATTTAACTTCAACTCACTAGAAAAATGCGTATGGTCATATCATATATTTCCCCCAACTTCTGTAAAATGCAGAGGATGTGTTGTTGTACCATGTATTTACTGTGCCTATCTTTAATGGTTCCCCTTAAATTCTTGGAAACAAAATCCATACAACATGGGTTTTCCACATTAGAATTTGGGAAAATCTGCAATTTCCACCAGCGTGGTTCTCCGTTCTCCCGTCTTCTGCGGCTTCGTGGCTTATGATCGATCGTGAGCTGTTCACCTCGACGTTGAAAAGGGAGGAAGAATTGTGTGGTTTTCGTTGGTTTCTGATACATTCAAAACAACAACAACAACAACAACAACAACAACAACAACAACCACAACCACAACCACAACGACAACGACAACGACAACGACAACGACAACGACAACGACAACGACAACGACAACAACAACAACAACAACAACAACAACAACAACAACAACAGCAACAGCAACAGCAACAGCAACAACATGCCGAATCCGGGCTGACAAATGGCAAGGTTTGAATCTGACACACCGTAGAAGTAGAAGGTTTCAACAAAACCCGGTTGTTTAATGACTGGATTCTTCTTTCATGGTTTATTTAGTTCTTTCATCCTCAACAAAACTGGGTAGTATAATCACCATATACTTGGAGGATCATCCTGCAGTCAGTATATAAGTATATTGTTGATAACCACCGTTTATAAGCCATTTTGACCACTTGGAAAGGGAACAACCGGATCCTTAGGGACTTTCTAACCATTTAACCAATTACAAGTCCTGGGATGATCCTCCGAGTAGTAAACTCACATGGCCGGCAATGGAAAATGGATTTGTTTTAAAGATGTATTCCCCTATTGAACACGGGGGATTGTTTAGTGTTAGTCATGTTAGTTTACTGGAGTGATAGGTCAATTTCTTTATCCTTCAGATCAGTTCAACCAAAAAACAACGATTCCCAAATTGTTCAGGCCATGGTTTGAGGTAAAAAAAATCCTCAACATAAACTACCACATTGAACGTCAATGTGACCCATACCATCTATGTATGGTATATTTACATACATTTAGTGGCATTTCATGGGAAATAACATGAAAATCAACTAAATGTTCGTAAATATACCATACATGGATCCTATGGATGGCATCTGGTCGTTAAAAATACGCTTGCCCGGATTTTTTCCCCCACCTACGAAGACACCTGGCTCTTCTTCCTGGACAAAAAGCAGCGAAGTGAAGAAAAAAAACGCAGTTTGGCGCACCGAAGACTCAACAAAACACCGATGAACAAGAGGGGTGATGAACCAGTGCAAATTCAACAAAAGTTTTCAAAATTCATAACCAAATTGCGACATCAAAATCAAATCTTGTCTCACGACTCACTTCGAGAAAATCTAAGTTTGAACCTTTGGGCCACTTTCCCAGCAATTGCAGCGGTTGATTTAGAATGTGTTCAACCCCTATGTGGTTAAATCGATCCTCATCGTTGACCACAATAAGATCTCCATGGGATCAAATTGTTTCGGTATCGATCTCAGGTCTAAGTTGCTTAGTGACTGTGGGTCTGGAGCCGTAGATATGGGGGATGGATGATGGTTACAACCTGAATACCCGAGCACTTACGGATAGTGACGGATAGTGACAAGATGTGACAAGTACAAGTAGTGACGAAAAGGTTAGGTTTCAAAAACACTGCATTATTTTTACTTTCCGGAAAGGTATATGTACAAATACCTCTCGGAAACCTTCGTTTTGGTAACATTCCTTAAATGGGGTAAACATTCCCCTAAAAAAACATGTATTTGAAACCTTTGACTAAGTTCAATCCCATGTATTTTTATTGTGACCTTTATCACAGTAAAGCGAATCTCCCTTTCATGGCTGGCATGTTTCTTAAACAATCATGGTGTTGAGAAACATGTCAGGATTTCGAAAAGTTGTGAATTGAATGGAATGGGATTTCATTTGCATATTTTGTCCATTAGCGAATTGATGTCTTGAAATAGTTTCCCAACTAATCTTCCAAATTGGGATTTGATTTCACCTTACCTATAAATCTCTTCACTAAGTCAATTGATGTGCTCCAACTTTTTTGTCTCCCCTCATTTGGGGCAAAAACTTTTCTGCATCCCCAGCTACCGTACCTATCCACCACGAAACGCGAAAAAACACCGTCCGCCTTCACCAAAATCACCCGCGAATCACCTAAATGTCCCACCACCTCGGGATTAAAAATGTTGGAAACAAACACCAATGAAGCATGGTTTTTCCTGGAAAAAAATGGGGGAAATATCATTTAGATCTTCATCATTGAAAAAAAATGCAAACAATTTACATGGAAACCATGTCAAAATCATAGGTAAATTTGAAACACTTCATCTCGTTGCTGTAGTGGTTTGAGTCGCAATTGGTTGGGGATCCCCTAAGGCTTCCAGGGATCCCGCATCCATTTACTCCCCCAAAAACAACCGAACAGCTCCCCCCTGAACAATGATACTAGGAAGTCTCAAAAAACATTCCTTTTAAATCTTTTAAAGTGTTTTGCTGCATGAACTTTTGGCTGTTGCACTTCAAGGTTTTCTTGCTGTGAAAAGTTTTGAAAAAATGTGGCTCCCTACCTCAACCTCGCCAAATGCTTGACTCATACTGCATATACACACCTTGACCTCATGATTTTGAGGCACCCGAACCAGCAAATCTCCGATGATTAGCACAGTGACCGAGGTACACGTAGCGTAGTGCTGCAGAAGCCGGAGGTGGTGGGATATACGAAAAAGTGGGATGAAGGGTTGAAATATACATATCCCAAAGGATGCATGGATGGTATATTTACCTACATGTACCATCAAAATAAACCATTCATGTAGGGAAATATACCAGCCCCATGGATCCTCTGGGTATAAATAAACATATAACATATAAATATCTATACTTGCAGTTCCAAGTGGATACTTAGACTTACAGTATCAGAGAAAACTCTCCTGTTGGTAGGGAATATGGATTTTTTCCCCATATAGGCTAATTTGAGGGGTCGACTGCTTCAGGGATGTTGTTGCATACGAAACCTGGATTGGCCACTTTTTGCCTGGAAAAAGTGACCCCCAAAAAATATTGACTCCGAAATGTTGGTGAAAAATGGTGATGAATACCATGGGGGATCGCATCCGGTAAAAAATCACCACTTATAAACAAACACAAGACTACTATATACTTATCATATGGAAACCCGAAATGACACAGATTTCTATCATATACATTGCTAACATTATAAGAATGGGCTAAAACAAACAACCCAAACAACTAAACAAATGGGTGTTTCCTCAAATGGTTTTACCCCCATTTCACACCCCAAAATGATCATTTTAGTAGGAAAATCCATGGTTCTTGGGGAAACCCACCATTTTAGGAAACCCCCAAATCAAAGTCATTGGGTACCTTTGATCTCACTGAACCATCACTCCCTGACGAACCTGTGTATGCCTGGCACACTGGGCTAGCAAGGCGGTATCCGCCGATCCTGAGGCGTGTTTTTTTTTCCGAAGAGAGATCTCTTCGTCGTTGTTTTCGTTGAAGCAAAAAAGATGGTCAAGTAACAAACAAAAAAAACAAACAAAAAACTAAGGTTGAGTTGGTGAGTGGTGCGAAGACTGTTTTTTGTTTTAAATTTTGTTTGTTTTTTTGGGGTACGAAACCAAACCCCGAGATTCATTACACTCAACTTGGGTTTTCTTTGTATATTTTCCATGCTGGAATTTTATTGGGGGGACAGATTTTGTTCCACTCTCGGATAGAAGATTACCCTCCCTGAAACTAACTAACTAACAGCAAGTTTGCCCCTGAAAAATGATGGGTTGGAAGACAAAATTTCCATTTGGGGCCGGTCTAGCACACAAAACACCTGGCTTTACGAACAAATGTTCAATTAACCTCCAACCGAATCGTGATTCAACAAGCAAGCCCAGATTCAATACGAAAACCATACTCAACTGAACAAGAACAATGAAAAAGCTGCGGTCATCTTGGTGAAACTTCTTGTTAAAAATGGATCTATGCCATGGATTCCCCAATTCACTTCTTTTTGCCTCTCAACTCTCGACTGACTCCCAAGATAATCCCAATCGCGTAGTTATTCTGCCAAGGCACTGTACATATCATGGAAGGCTTCATATAGGAGTCGTTCCTGATCCCGGAAACTAAGAACGTGCAGTGGAGGGAACAACAACAACAACAACAACAACAACAACAACAACAACAACAACGACAACCACAACCACAACCACAACCACAACCACAACCACAACCACAACGACAACGACAACGACAACGACAACGACAACGACAATAACAACAGCGCAATGTTAAACACGCGAGTACGATGCTTTTTGATTCAAGAAAGGGTCTGGATTCTCTCCCAGGAGGGTTGGGCTCCTAGTTGCTGCTAAGGTGACTCTGGATGAATCTGATGACACTGCCTGAATTTCAGAGTTGAGGTCGTTATCTTTATTGAAAAATCTCCAACCCGAATTTTTTGGGGGGTTGGCCCACTGCTTGGGAATGTGTATATAGTGAATATAGTGGTTCTTATGAGATTTCTTCGTTTCTTCATTTTTGCAGGCCTACCACGGTGATGCTGAAACCAAATACCACGGTGATATGCTGAAACCAAATGGGGGTGAATCTGTGGCTTTACACATGCAAAGCCGCGCAAAGTTGTAGTCCAAGTCGCTTCCAGCAGGACACAAATCTGACCCCACAGATCTTCGGAAGGGTTTCAACAACTTGAATTCTGCCATGTTCCAGTTTGAAGTCCAACAAGCATCTCCGAATAGTCCAACGCAAGGGTTGAGTCAAACTCCATGTGAGCCACGGAAAAAAAAAACGGCCTTACCGTTTCATTATATTGCTTGTTTAATAGGGATCGTGGCATCCTTTTAGATGATGTATTATAATCCCAATGTAACTGGCTAGTATATAAATCCCCATGTAAACTATCAACAACCAAGGATTTTTTTCGTGTGCACATGTAAATGTCAATGTCACTTCCTTTCAGCTACGAGCTGTTGGCTCACCAGTGGATCCGAAACTGTTCATGAATACCGTTGCTACAAGTTGGGCCTCGAACGGATCGTTACAAATTGGGTTATAACTACCCCTATCACTGGCCGAACATAAATGAGTAAGTGGGGTCATAGCCCCCAAAAGTGGAGTTACAACCCCATATATAACAGGTAAGGGGGCCGCCCCTCGCAGAAAATGTCGAAAAAAAATCAGCTTCAAAACCAATCCTTAGGTGTGTAATCAAGTAAGTTACACTTCCCCGAAAATTCACATAGCCCGTCATCAAAAACTGGAGTTGGAAATTATGAGTTTCCTTTGGAACAAAAAACACCTGGTGTTAAGTTAGGCTTTTGGGAAGTGTTTTTGTTATAACCCAGCTATTGACCTAAGAATCCTAAGGAACCGGAGGAATCCTACGGGAAATTACCCATCCTCCCATAATCATGGAAGTCAAAAATGGGTCCCTCCACTAGTAGGTTACCTATCAAATACTGCCATGTTCCACCTCCATGACTAGTTGGTGGTTTCAACCCACTTGAAAAATATTAGTCAAATTGGATGATTTCCCCAGGTAGGGTTGAAAATAAAAAATATTTGAAACCACCACCTAGATGATTATTTTGGGGGGGAAGAGTACCTTGGATTCCTTTCCCTTAAACTATGCACTCAACATTCCCCGGATATCCCCGTGCACGCCTCCTCTGGTGGCTGCAATGGGAAGTTCTGCCGAAATGCCTCCCGCTCCGTCGTTTTTGTTGCTACCCGGTGGAGTCGTAAATACCCTTTATAACTAACATATCCCACCAAACGGGGAAAGGAACATCATCTTCAAAAAATGCCTTGTTGATGGGATATGTTAGTTCCTAGGAGGGTAATTTGACCAAAACCGTGATTATTTTTTAACCATCTGCAAGCACCTTGTTTTGTTGGTGGTTCCAATCCCAATCCCTGAAAAATATCAGTGCCGTCGTACAAAATTGGAGCAGATTTCACCCAAACATCATCCAGGAATGTCAGGGTACTTACCATAATCCCTTATATAATAGAGCCTTAATATAGCCTTATTTCCCTGGAAAACATGATCCATTACAGTAACAAAAAAATCTGTTTAAAAAGCCTATGAAGTTACACCAACCTGGTGAGATTTGATTGAATTCAAATCCTTGAAGATATCCACCCCTTTTTTTCAGGTATCCGGTATCCCGATCTCCCGAGAAAAAGCACGATTTTCGAGAAAAAATCACTGAGTTCTTTGGGGAACTTTTGCTTGAAACTTGGGGAACTTCACCTTCCTAATAGTCACAACCAGGATATTTACATGACCAACCGGAAAACGAATGGATGTCCCCTAAGAAAGGACCAGGTTTAAAGGAATATTTATATATTTCATAATTATTCCAACCATCAATTTTCAAAAACCCAACCTAAACCTTCATTTGCCACGAGCCAGCATTGTGGGAAGAGGGAGCTTGCCAATTTAAAAACAGCTTAAAGAGTCGAAAAGAACTCTCAAGAGTTCCAAGATTGGACACCTTTAATGTTCAAAGGTGTGTCAACTTGCACCAATTGTCCTTGCGAAATCAATACAGAGTGCCAACACACACGCACCCACTTTTGTTTAAAAACACATCAATCTCCCACTTTACAAAAACAAATGTGTAACATGACACTTGCAAAATGACACCATCTTCAAAACCAAGCACCCAGCTCAAAAAAAAACAAACCCAGTTTCATTGTGAGCTGTTTTTTCCCCGCCCCCCCCCAAAAAAAGAAGAAAAAAAACGGCCAAACCCAAAAAAAACGGTAGTTTCACATTTTGGATGTTTCCGAAGATAGTGGTACAGCCAAATCATCCATTTTGATAGGGTTTTCTATTATAAACCATCCATTTTGGGGTACCCCTATTTTTGGAAACACCCTTTTGGAACCGTGAAAATTTGGATCCGCCTTCCAATTGGGAGACTCCAGCAACTTGGGCACGACCAAATCCTGCATTTTTTTCGGAATTCCCAGATGCGCCGAGCCGAATGGGATGGGAATTTATAACCGCTATCGCTGGTGGTTGAACCAACCCATTTGAGAAATATGCTCCTCAAATTGGATCATTTGCCCAGGGATCCGGGGTGGAACATGAAAAAAATATTTGAGTTGCCACCACTATAGACCTACATGTTCCCTTGAATGTGCCCATTTTTCACCTAATGTAGGTATCCACATTGTTTTGAGGCTTATTGGAAATTGAAATATATTTTGGATCTACCTTACGTTTCGGGCCCCAGGGTATTAGTAGTGGAGGCCGGGATCCCCACACCTAAAAATGCTTCATGTCATCCTAGTGGTGACGAGCCAGCATCCTGGATGGGGGGTAGATCTAAGGTATATGTTGGATCTACACTTTCGAAAATGAACATTTTGAACCAAAAGTCATGGAGGTGTTTGATTCAAATGACTTTCCGACTTTCAAGTGGGTGATGTTTAGTTTCAGGTGTGTACCCCCCCAGGGATCCCTAGGGTGCAATCATAGCAAAACGAAGCTTTAAAATTCAAAAAAATGCTACTAGGATGTCCATGGAAGTTAGTAACTAGTTAGTAAGTTGGTTTATAACCTACTTAAGGGACTTATAACCTACTTATATAGGGGTTATCACTCAGTTTCTAAGTACCATGGACACCCTAGTACCAAAATTGTTTCATGTCATCCCGGTGATGATGGAGCGATCGCATCCTGGCGGGCTGAACCCAAGGTATAATGGCATGACATAGGATTAAGAATACCCACCCTATCTCCTTTTCATAATCCGGTCATACATATGCCTAATCCTAGGTTTCCATGGGATGGGGTTGTTAATCCGTGGTTGACATTAACTTGAAAAAAGGAAAGAGTGTCGCTTTGGTTTAATAAAAAACTGTTGCCTCTTGGCACTTTCATTTGGGAAGTTTTGAACAAGTGTGGTACTTGTTGTGGATAAACAGCTCTGAAATAAGAGATCTTCTAATAGCTTGGTAACCCAAGGGTTGGGCAGATCAATGCTGAACTGGATATACATTTTGGACCCTGCCCCCCAAGGCAAATGATGATTATTTTTGGGGATTCGTACAGGAAAATAAGAGTGGACTCAAATACCCATACCATCCACGTATGGTATGTATACCTACATTTGGTTTCATCAATGGGACAGATTCTTTGAAGGACCGAGAAAATGTGATATTGATGTCTTAATTCTTAATATACATTTCTGTTCGTTCCATGCTTTTGCCGCTGTCTCGATCTGCAAAAAAAACTGCAACAGGACAAACAAATTGGTACTAAGTTGTCATGATCGTCATACCTGGAGGTCATCCCATTTAGTAAGTCATAATAACCATGAATCCAATGGTTAATAAGTCCCCTAAGGATCGGGTTGTGGGACTCCTTCCAAATGGCCTTTCCAGGGCTTATAATTGGGGCTTTCTAACCATTGAGGCCTGAGAAGGGTGGTAGCACCATACGGGGAACGAGCTGCTTAAATCATCTGTGAAATTGCGCTACTTGGCTTAATGACTATACCAAGATTCTGAAAAACAGTTGGTTTATGGTTCAGAAATCTGGGGCTACAAAAGATCCCCTTTTAGCCAGAAAAAAATAGAGACTTGGAAGATGAATTGTCCTTTCTTTGAGGGAAGTTTACCTGCCAGGTGTGGGCTCTCCATCTCCGTTCATTTTCGAAGGAAGGGACTCAAGGTCACCATAAATCAGCGGAACGAAGAGGCCGTTGAACTTCGAGAAAGGTGCCACCCGGTGGTATTTGACACGTGAGGCGTGTGCAACTTGTTTTTTTGTATTGGAATCATGAAGGGGCATGGTGCTGCTTGGCTGGTGCCCACAATTGGCCATACCTTTTCAGAACATCTCGAAGATGAATTGGTTGGTTGTAAAACGATCCCTTGGAACTCCGCCGTGTTGCTGTTGCTTCAGTTTCATCCTTCCAGTCAGCATTGACCAAAAAAAACAACAAACTTGCATCAAATATGACTCAGGGTGAACTATATCCTGGACTTCTTTTCAAAACCTCACCTATCACCTAGGACACACAAATCCGTCCGACGGTTTTTTTTGCTATGGGATTTCTTCAAGTTAGGGGTGGCTTTAAGGGCAAGGGATCTGCAATATATGGATGTTTCCAAAAATAGTGCTACCCCCAAATCATTCATTTTAATAGGGTTTTCCATTCTAAAAACCATCCATTTTGGGGTACCACTAATGAAGCACTTTGATTCATTGCTGGAATATCTATAAGGAATTTCCAAGTGATCGGTAATCATGACCTACAAGACTCCTACCCAGCTGTGTGTATGTAAAATTCCTCACCATGTTCATAGATTTATAGATTTTTTGCAAAAGGGCTGGGAATGTCCCGCGATGGTGGAAACTTTGGGAAGCCTCGGATATTCTGCAACTTTTATCCAAAAGGAATAGGAAACCACAAATCCTGATGTGATAGGTAGTGAATCTCTCACTATTTGCTCAAAGAGTCGACGTATACATCCAAAAAGAGTGGTTTATGCATTTTGCTTCCCCCAAAATGCAGAAGAAGGCAATGTTTCTCATGGGCGAACTTGCTGTTAGTTTCAGGGAGGGTACTTCAATGAAATGTGGAAATGAGACTGATGACTCTGGCTTTCAACTGGATGGTCGTCACTCAGGGGGTAACCTTTCCCTCAAACAAATGCTGACATCAAAAATTGGGTGCTTGGCATGGTTGACTGTAGAACTGGAAGCATCATGTATGGATTGAAATCATATTAATATTAATAATAAATAAATACTAAGTAATACAGATATACAAAATCATACCATATCACAATAATCCCAAATCAAACAATGAAGTACCAGCATTTAATGCAAACCAAACACTGATGTTTTATTTACACTTTACACTGCCTCCATGGACAAAAGATCACCGATTTTCCCTTGGACTGTCCAAAATCTCTTGAAATGTTTGGATACACCTACTTAACCCCCGGAAAAGGGGTCATGATAAGCATGTATTTGCGTAAAAGAAAAATGTGCAATATTTCACCAACAACGCCTTCAGAACCTTGCTGAAATTTTGAGATATTCAGCCAACAAATGACCCTTACATGTGCAAACGTTGCGACCATTTTACAGCTGATCACCTACAGGTAACCCCATTGAATGGATAATCAAAAAACTTGAGAAACTTCACCATGTTCAATGGTGATTCCAGGTACTCTCAATAATAGGACCCCTTATGGTTTTTGCGGAACCCATACAAGCTTCCCATATCTTCAGGGATTCTTATGGGAGTGGTATGGGAATAGTATGGGTAAGGGGTCCCTGAAAATCCCCAGTGACATGTTCCCACTGAAACCACCACAACATCACCCCCCCCTACCTTCACAGTATGAGAAGCAAAGTCCCCAACTGTGCCATCGAAGACACTGAGCAGCCAGCGAGAAGATGGATTACGGAACCCTAACTTGGATCTACCCGTTTTCTGGGAGTTCCCTGGTGGTGAATGGTCAATGGAGTTTCCTGGTTCCCTTAATAGGTGGTATAGGTAGTATATAATCCCCCAATTGGCAGTATATACCACTTATATACCACTCATATATTGCCAATTGGGGGATTATATACCACCTACCACCTATTAAGGGAACCAGAATCAACCATTGAAATGGTACTGGGTGGGGGGTAGATCCAAACTATAACATGTTGCAGGATTTTGCCGCTCAACAAAAGCTTCTTGTTTTTGATTTGTTTGCAAAAAAAGGTGATTCCAAAAACATGTTTCAATTTGAAGTTCTGGCAAATCCATATATGGAACTTTCTCGTCCAATGCCTTGAAGGTAGTTGCAATATTGTGTTATAGTTGGTCGGATTCTTGAAAAAACAAATGACCTTTGGATCAATCATTGTATATGGATGTTGCCCAACAAAAGGAACAATAATCCGAAAGAAATGTTTTCCCATTTTTGGTTTAAAACAACATTTTGGGTGTTCCTTAAATGGTGGTACCCCCATTTCACACATTTTTAGTAGGAAAACCCATGGGTTTGTTGGGGAAACCCACCATTTTAGGAAACACCCACTTGGAAATTTTTGCTTCTTGCAAATGTGTTGAAGATTCTTGACTTTTTCAGTTGGGTCAGAAGAGGTAGACCAAGGAGACTTGGCCGTTGAAAACTCATGTTACACTGGAATGACCCACCAAAAGGGAGAAAAAAAACACAACTTCCGAATGTATGACTGGGGGTGAAAAATCCAGGTTGAATTGTTGGGGGGTGATTTTACTACTATAGCTACTACTATGTTGACAAGTTAGGAATAACAGGTGTTGCTAGTTGACTCAGTCATAAAATCTTTGTTGGAGGTGAGGGTGATGTCCTAATATCAGTCAAATTTGACTTTCTTAGCCACTGATGTTTCTTTGATGGTTGGACCCGTCGATCGGCTGTAACCGATCGATGGGGATTCTACCATGAAAAATGCGTCCAACAAATTCTTACACCTCAGCCTCAGCGGACCCAAAAATGCATGGAATTTGTAACAACTCTCATGATTTTTCTAAAACAGGAATAGTTTCCCTAAAACTAACAGCTTGGCAAACGCCCCTGAAAGTAGGCCGCGCCACAAAAAGGAAAACTCATCTTCCAACGATATCCATTTTCAGGGGCGAGCTGTTAGTTCCAGGGAAGGTACTTGAAGCCAACCTTTAGCCATCTTTGTTGTAGAAGATCTGACTATGGAAGTTGGCACTAGCGCGTCACAGAGTACAAAAAATACGCCGCCAAAACCTCACTAACGACACTTGTAATTATTTAGAACATGAAAGATGACATAAAAACATGTTGAAGAATTCTTCCACCTCAAGTTCCAAAAGGGGTCCAATTTCATCTCAAAAAAACATGTTTTGTAGTATTTAAAGGTCATCTTCAACTTCATCATTGTGATCACTTCACAAAAAAAAAACCTACTCCAACAGCAACAAATTGGGCAAATGATAGCGACCAAACCGCCGAGGTCTACCTGGAAAATGGTGGTTCAATTGAAATAATTTTCCAAAAAATGCTGCTAAATTGAGCCTTATAGGATTTTTTTGCTCCCCGAAAAATCATCCCCACCTACAACAGCGCGGGACCCCCACCAACTCATCATCCCCCCCCATCCGGCGCCCGAAAAAGGAGTTCACTACGTCAAGTCCCGGATCCAAGCGTGGAACCTCGGTGATACACACCGAATGACACCGATGCCGTGGGATCGGGTGGGTCCCATGGAACTTGCAAGGATTCAGTGGGTTTTTCTACGTAACCACGGGGGAACACGACGTCGTTAAGTGTCCCCTATAAGGAGTAGTGGTGGTGGTTTGGGAGCCCTTCTCCTTTCCAAATTCATGGCCGAAATTCATGGCGTTTTTTCATAATGGCGGTTGCTAACTGCAATCTAACTGGGATGATCCTCCAAGCTGGGGGTCCGAAGATGGATGAAGAGATCAGATGAGGAGAAAAACGATCCGCGAGCACCCGAAGCACCTGAGACACCCTACCAAAGTGTAGCGATCTTCCTGTGTTTTCCTGCAAGATTTCAGAACGGGATGATGGAAGTAGTACAGTTTGAACTAACATAGCGCCACTACCCAAAAGACAAAAAACACCAGAATTTGCATTCTATATATGTGAATTTGCGCTTTATCAATATGATAATTGCTATTTCACTTATGACTCTGAATTCTGATTTGTTATTCCTCAAATTTTAGGACTCTTATATCTACCAAGCTATGGATCATCGGATGACACAGGGGCTCTCTTTCCAGGCTATGGCGCTTCTCTTTGCGTCATATCTTGGGTGTGGCCCTCTCACAGGATGCCAGTGAGCAGCAGGATTACACCCCTGAAAACCAACATGACATTGGAACATGGCCATGTTCAATAGGAAATACATTGACTCATTCATGGTGGATGTTCCAGCAATGGTCATGTTAGTTTTCGGGGGTGTATGAAACATGTTTGGTGACTCTGCTGAACATTTCCACCCTATTCCATACAGCTCCGTTATCAGTTGAGCCACGAAAAAAAAGACTCAGATACTTTCCATATTGAATCCTAATTGGTTAATAGGGATCCCTACAATGGTTTATTAATAATCTCCACGTAACCGGGTAGCTATTTTCCCCTATATACCCTAAACAACCAACCCTAAGAATCATGAGATCTCAAAACTAGTGGTTTGGAGATCCCTGAACCCTGCTTTACAGATCCAAACCCCTCCATAGGAGGGTCCCATGATTCTTAGGGAAGTTTTTTTTCATTTTTCAGTTGAAACGGAGGTTTTCTGGTTTGGGGGCAAAAGGTGGTATCCATCCAGTTGAGAGGAGCTAACTGACAGGCTTTGTGATGACCCCTATCCTCTGAGTATGTTTTTTTCACTAAAGACAAGGGTCTTTACACCCTGGAAGGGTGTAACATCGAACCCTACAAATGTTCCATTTAGAAAGGAAAATGATCTTCCAAATCACCATGATTATGTTCCATGTTAATCTTGAGGGGTGCAACCAAAAACATTCAGTTCAATAAAAGGTCATCAAAGGAACATGTTTTTTCAAGCTCTGACGAACCCTGCGATCGTTATAAAATGGAGTTTTTCGACCCCTAGAAATGGATAGAAATGGCCTTACAGATGGGTAACCGGGGTTATAACTGTCATAAACCCTACTTATAATTGGTAGGGGCCCACCAATGTAGCCGCTTGGCCATCCCACCAACAACGACCCAGGCCTATCTCCAATGTTTTGGTAGGCAGCCACTGCATAGTTTCTCCTACCAAACTATCCGCTTTTTCCCTTCAAAAGTATCAGTGTCAGATTTTGTTATTGGTAAGAAATCAGGGTATTTCATGAAAGGGTTTTATGATTTACAAGGGTATTTTGATGACAGGTTTATGAAGGGTTTTAAGATTTTTGAGCCGCAAGGTCATTCAGCAACATCTTCCTGTAAGATCTTTTTCAACATGTTCTATTGAAACCGGCAATGCCGTGAGAGCAGGTTGTCATCCAAGAGAACCCCCAAGACTATGGGATCTGCCCAAGGGATTCTAAAAATGGCTTCGTGGTATGGGAGTAGTTGCTGGGTGGCTGGGGATCCCACTACACCGTGGAAGCTTAACATTCTGAACCTAAAAATCACCGCCAAAATCAAAAAAAACATCTGAACCATACACCTCCATTATGGTTGGTGGTTTTTCACCAACCCATCTGAAAAATATGCAGCTGCAAGTCAAAATGGGTGAAAATCTTCCCCAATTTTCGGGGTGAAAATTCCAAAACATATTTGAGTTGCCACCACCTAGTTGTGTTCCAGCCATCAATATTTCAGGGTGTATTGGCGGGGGTCCCTGGAATTTACCATTGACTGTTGGCAGCTGCTGAACGGGCTGTGTTTTGGGTACCAATCCTCTCCAGTTCGAGGGTAAGGTATAATTTGGGGAGGTCGCTATAATTTGACCAGCTTGGATCATTGCACTTCGCAACCTATGCAATTCTGCAGATGTTTTTTTGTTGGTAAATCTTGACAAGCTAACTTGTAATTCTCCCATCAACTCTTTAAAACCAAAAAACACTCAGCTCATTAAAACATATGAGCTAACCATGTCCTTCATGTCATGAATTCATGTTCACCACCTACTTGGAGGATCATCCCAGTTAGTAAGTTAGTATAATCATGGTGATCGTTTTCGTCCCCGATTCCTCGGGGTTGTGGGAACTTTATGGCTAGGTACATAGAGGGGTCCCATCCAATTCCTACGTATCCAATTCCTGAGACTCCCATCCTCCAAGTGAGCAACGTTCAAAGCCCAACTTGACATTCCATTGAATCCTGCTTGGTTTATAGGGATCCTTATAATGTGGTTTATGAAAAAATCCCCATCTAATTGGGTAGTATAATCAATCCCTTATGTAACCCAACCAACCAGGGGCTTTTTTTTTTCATTGCTCAAGTAAGCCCCCCGCGTTCCAATGTTTTCCACCAACTCCCCAGGCGATTTTTCATTCCCAAAAATCGCTCCCTGTTCCAGGACATGGCATAGCAGGGATGGAAGTCCATCCAATGTTATGATCTGCCTGGCGACCACGTGGCGTGAGGACTGCCCCCACCTTGGCCTGCCTGGATGCCTTGGATATGTCACGGTATGGTTAATTTTGCCCATCATCATTTTGTCCCCTTAAAAAATCTGGTTGGTGGTTTTTCACCAACCCATCTGAAAAATATGCTCGTCAAATTGGATCATTTCCCTAATGTAGGGGTGAAAATAAAAAATCTTTGAAACCACCACCTAGTCATCAGTGGGTGAAATGGTAACTTAGAAAAAGAAACAACTTTCCAATTGTGCCATGGGATAATGAACATGCCCTAAGAATCCTGATATCCTGACCCCTTAAAGTGGCTATTTTAAGGACCCGGACCCCTGCGTCATACAGCTTCAAACCATCCAAGGATTCTTAGGGTGACTTCAATTCATGCGTTCCATGTGGTGAGCTTAATGACACAAATAAGAAGAACCGCCTTGGGAACCAATGATTTTCTAGTTTGTGGTGGAACCAAACCATGTGAAAACAGAAAGAGTCAAACTAGATCATTTCCGTAAAATAGAGGTAAACGTAAAGAATGTTCCAAATTCTAGTAACGAATCCTTTTGAGCCTAGCACCATAATCAGTCAATAGATGTTTGATGGTGATTCCTCAAAGGAATTTATTTTCATAAGGCATTCTCGGGATAGTAAACCACCAGCTTAACCACCACTTCACTAGTGACTGCAAAAACATAGGCTACTGAAGTTTGCCCTGGAAAAGGAGATCTGTTTTTTTGGAAAACCATCATTGAGGTTCCATCTTAAACGTTTCTGGTGTACTATGGTCTCATATGTCAATTTCTGATACATCAACCTGAACCCCCAGAACATTTTACCCGATTCTGGCTATCACCAAGTTCATGACGTCATTTGAAGAACCAGAACCAAACTCGATCAAATACCACCAGCGTTGAACTCAAAAGACTTAATAAGGCCTTTCAAAATCTATGTATCATCTTCTCAATTATGACAAAAAACAAACACAAAATATGGATCTGTCCAAATTGTAATATTTCACCAACCTAGATTTCCCTGAAATAGCCGGGATCCCACATCCCCTTCCCAAAATTTCTACCCAAATTGGGGAAATATGTGAGGTCGTTATGAGGTCCTTTTGGTTTTATTTGACCAAATGGATTGAAATCCATCACCTCAGAACCGAATCTTTTAAAGAAAAAAAAGGTTTTGTTTTTTGGGGGTATGTGTTGGGGATGACATTTCCTGCCCAGTTATATGGAGATTACTTGAAACTATTACAAGGTGACCTATTAAACAACCAGGATGACTCATGGAAAGTAAGAAGGTTTTTTTTCGTGGCTCTTTGCTGCAAAACTGTGTTTCAAAGATCTGTTGTGACCGTGGATGGTTTTCTAGTTGGTGGTTGAACCAACCCATTTGAAAAAATATGAGTTATTAGTCAAAATGGGTGAAAATCTTCCCCAAGGATTCGGGGTGAAAATAAAAAATCTTTGAGTTGCCACCACCTAGATACCCTAAACTCCTTATATTGGGGAGTTTACTCAACTCATCCCACCTTTAATAGGAAATCCATATTTCATGGGTATGACATCTTTGATGTTTTGCGGCCTTAGGCCTCAGTTAGCATCTTTAGCATCTTTAGCTGTCCACGCGATCGATCTTGAGACCAGGCCAAGTAGTCAATCAATAGCTTCAGGTATCCCCCAAACAAGTTTCTGGCCACCAAAATCCAATAGGAAAAATTAATTTTCCTAATCCTTCTGAAAGGTGGTAGTCTAAGTGAATCAGGTTCCGCTTCATCCATGTTGAGCATATAACTGGAAACACTTAAACAAAAACACCAAAAAAAATCAATATAAACATGAAAAAACTTGGTGGTTTCCCTGTCAAATCTGCCAATTTCCGGTCATGATTTTTACATCGACATTTCTACTGTCTCCCAATCACCCCCCCCATCCGCGCGCGGTAAAACGCCTCGGATTTGGCCCGTTGTCGCTCAGGTGTCGCGGGTGGATGACCCGTCATGACACCACTGGCAGTGGTGCCCAGCACCAATGAAGCCTTAGGAGAATGATCGGATTGAGGGAAGTCGCTTCTGGGGATGATCTAGAAACTTGGATTTGCTTCTTCGATGTTGGGTTTTCATGGTGAATTACCATACATCCATGCTACAAAATAAGGAAGATGATTCTCTTGGATGGGGGGGCGCACCTTCGATGCTTGCTAATGGTTTGGGTTGGTGGTTTGGGAATTGGGTGGTTTGGGAATTGGTGCTTGGGATTCCTAGGATCCCCTTATGAAAGGGACTCTTGCATAGGGACCCTAGAATCCCAAATCACGGGGCCCCAAACCATTAGCCGACTTAGAAAAAGTGAACCAAAAAAAACAACTCCCAAGTGGTGGTGAAAAAAGGTGATTTTCATCCCATGCTGCAAAATCAAAAAACTAGTTTGTGGTTTCAACCCATTTGAGAAATATTCGTCAAAATGGGAATAATCACCAAATAGGGTTGAAAATAAAAAAAATGAGTTGCCACCACCCAGAAAAATCACCCAAAATTCCAAGATAAGGTCTTTGGAAGAAGTTGGGGAAAATTTGCACTCAAAAAATGCGATCGCTCATCACCACCCAGGATGACATTGCAGGCTACATATTTTGGGTTTGGGAATTCCTAAATTATGAAGGTTTAGATATTATATTTAAATCTTCATTTGTCACCATTGAATCCTGGGTGGGGCGGCGATTTTGACCTTGACTTGATGTGTTTTGGGGAACCTTGGTCAAAGGTCAAAGCACCAACAAATTCGAACAAATCCCAACCTTCAAGTAGATTATTATCTACCCATTCTGAATCTATCCATCTACAGTATCGATCGCAAACTATCTATACCACCTGGAAAGGATCGATGGCGAGCTAGCCACTCCCATGGATATGTCTTGGTTTCTCATGGCCCCGAAAACAAACCAATCGCAACCGAACTTGAAGGAGTGGCGGGACGCGCCATCTACGGACTGACTATGGTGTAACCTGTAGCTAAGGTCTGGATCCTCGCAGCGTTTTTTTTTTCAAAAGGAGGTCCAGAAGAAAATCAGGGGCCTAGGAGGTTGTGAAAACTTCCAAACCCCTTGACATCAATTTTGGTACACCTTTGGAAGGTTCAGGTATGCATATAAGATATAGATATTTAATTATATTACATTTAAATTATGATTCAATATAGGTTCTGAAGCAACCAATCATGCTCACTGGAAACTGGGTATGATGGGCTCATGGGGATGCGCAAACTTGCGCTTGTCACTTCACTTCACCTGCTTCAACCCTAGTCTTCCAAATACCTTGTGAGTAGGTGTTTGCACCCCCAAACACCTCCTGAGGATGCCTTTAGGGGGTCCAACTACCTCCTCACAAGGTATTTGGAGGATTTTGGAAGACTAGGGCAAAGGTTCCAAACCTCCATTTTTTTTACTGGCGCTTTTTTGATGTTGAATTAACGAAGTCCAAATCGTCAAGGTGCAAATTAGTCAAAAAAAAAACCTTTGATAAGTAACACAACTATAGCAGTCACTGTAGACTATATGGGGGGAAACCCTCAAATGGTGGGTTTACCCAACAACCATGGATTTTCCTACTAAAAATGATCAACACTTGGGGTGTTTTGGGGGTACCACCATTTAAGAAAACACCCATATACAACATATATAAAACTCACAAAAAACAATGTAAGGGTCGATTCTTCTTCTCTGCCAATGGGATTTGTTTGAAGACTTTTTGTTGAGACATAGAAATCATATGAACAATGATTGATCAGAACCCACCTGTGACATTGAATTATACTGGTTGGTAAACCGAAATCCTTATATTGGTTTATTTCAACCCCTATATATCCAGGTAGTATAATCTAATATATAACCCAACCAACCAGGGTTTGATCACTGCTCATACGTGAGATTGGCAAGGTCCACTTGTAGAGATCGGAAATATGCCTGGCTGTAACCAGGATTTATCATTTGGCTATATAGGTGTTCCTTTTCTTAAGGGGGATCAACAAAACTCAAATCATGCCATTCAAGTCACCTTGCCAGCCTTACCGACTATTTTCCTCTTTCAAACAAAAGTATATCTCCTTCGAGATCTTCTCGCCACAGCTTCTTCTCACAAAAACAAAAACAAAAAAACAAAGATTGCCAGCCTCCGAGTCAGACCTTTCATCCTCTGACTCGCTTTCATCCTCAGGTGATCCTCAGCTAGGGAGGAGGTCTTCTTGAACAGTAATGCCTCCACCTTGAATTTTTTTTCACCTGGATCTGCGAAGCGGCGCTTCGCGTTGGCGTGCCTCTTCTCTTTGGATCCTTTAGATCCTCTTGTTCATGGACGGACGTCCGCATGTGAACAACCCGTTTGCAGCCGCGCCACTACGATCGTTCGAAAAATAGTAGTCCGAACTCCAATCACCAAACAGAGACGTTACAGCGTCCCAAACTGCTGAACGAACTCACCTAAGAATCATAGAGCATGCAAGGTGGGCCTCTGCCAGTTATAAATGGGGCTACAGCCCCATTTAAGGAGGGTTATAACCTCAGTTACTTATTTATAAGGCCATTTATAGACGTTTTTTCACTCCACTTACATTTGGAGTTAACCGCCCACCTTGTGTGGATGACCCCTCTGTTGTTTAGCAGGTTTCTTTTTTGAATCTCCAAACAGCCCAGTGACTTGAAGACTTGATCCTGGCTGATAACTTAGGGTCTACAATTTCAAGTTTTTTGCGCTCACAGCCATATGGTGCTCCAACCTCTTTTTGTTCATGGATTTTTTTGAAAAATTTGCCCCCCAAAAAAATAGAAGCTATTTCGCCCCTAAAGAAATTACAAGTTTGCCGGGGAAAAAAAAGTCTTCCAATCCTCTGGCCAAATTATGATATTTCACCTAGATTTTTTTGTGAAAAAAAAAGATTTCCCTTGGCAAAAAGCTACCAACCTTGAAAAACCCAGTTTCCTCGTGTTTTCGGTCGCGATACTTTGACGTGTGAGTCCTCCAGTTTCAGGGGTGAGTTTCTGCCCCCGTTGATTTTCATGCTACCAAGGTAACCCTGGCGAGGGTACTATGATCATCACTACCACCACGTTCACGCCCCACCAAAGGCGCCTTTTGAGGCGGTGGTCCAAAAACCCATGGAATTTCTCCAAGGGACGTCCGGACGGGTGGGGGCCCCGAATCCGTACGTGTGGGCCCCATGGTATCATGTTTGTCTTCTCTAGGGATTCTTGGGGATCAAAACCCATAAATACCCACTATATATAGGGCTTATATAGGGATTTCCCACAGGGGTACGTTGGTAGGGGTACATCCAATGATCTCCTGAAATTCTTGGTTCATGAAAATTGAACATAGATACCAACAATGGTCAACCATTGTAAGTGATCCACGGGGTCATACCACATCAGTATATTGAGGTTTGGATAATGAACCATGACAAAGGGGGTTATACTACCTGATCATATATTGAATTTGGGGTTTAAATAATAAGTCGTTATAAATAATATTAGGCATTGTTACTACTTCAGTATATTCTGGTTAACCTATTTTAGCCATTGTAATCAAAGCTATATAAATCTGATACACCCCCAAAAAGTAACATAGATACCCAAAATGATGGTTTGAACGATGTGACTCCTTGTAAGATAGCTAGGTGGTCGTTTCAAATATGTGTTTATTTTCATCCCGAAAATTGGGGAAGATGAACCCAGTTTGACGAGCCTTTATCATTGAAATATCATTGAAAATTGCTCATCGTCAAACACCCTAATATGACGAGGTACCATAGCCCCCTGCATCACTTACGATGGCTGATCACCTAAACCCTAATATATTGAGCTAGGTAGTACAACCCCCTTTATCATTCACCAATGTTGGGTGGAAATGGCGTTGGGTGGAAAGGGCAACAACAACTACAAATGTCAGATTGAAACCCTTTAAAAAACATCAAAGGGATTTATTTCTGGTGGTGGAGAACACGTTTCATGGGTTTGGGACATAAGTTCCGAACATGTACCAAATGGTGAATCTCATGGTAGAAAGTAAACTTTCAAAACGTCTTGAAACAAATCAACAGGAAATGCATCTTCAAATGGAGGATTTTCCGCTGCCATGTTGGTTTTCGGGGGGGTACACCATAACCATGACAAGAAGTTAATTCTTCAGCCAGTCGAAGTTCGTGATAAAAAACCACCTGAATCATCCAAAAAGAATCCCCAAAGGATCCATGCATGGTATATTTCCCTACATTCACCAAAAAAATCCACCACATGTAGGTATATATAACATACATGGACCATGGATGGTATGGGATCTATCATCCTCTTACCGAATCTCAGGGCTTCCGGAAGGCATGGGTGTTTGAAAAGGCTGGTCGCAGGTGAACCTTCAGTACCCCAACTTCCTCTCAACTTCCAAAAGAAAACACAAAACTTGCAGGCCATCCTCCATTCAAAACCTATACTTGGAGGATCATCCCAGGACGGACGGATACGTGGTTAATAACCATGGTGAGTTATTTTGTCCCCTAAGCAGGGTTGTTCCCCTTCCAAATGGCCTTTTTATGGCTTGAAAATGGGGGTTGCTAACCACTTACTAACGAGGATGATCCTCCAAGTATCCCTATTCTTTACTAGTGCAGCCATGGGGTAGCGAAAATTCAACATCCCCAAAAACTCGCACCTTGAATGAATTCAAAGGTCGGGCTCGAGTAGGCCTTAAGTCTGACGTTTTTGGTGAAATCACCCGTTGGATTGTGGGGATGAAGATGGGATCTGTGAAACACATATCCCATTGACAGATGAGACTTACTGTATCTTTCGCGGAGTCGCAGGTCGAACAATCGGGACATTGAAAATGAGATTAAAACTTGTATCTATCATTTCTCATTTTCTCCCTTGGATGGTTTTTAAAAATCATGGTGTTTTTTTGGGGCCCCATGCTTGGAGGATCATCCCACGACTTGTAAGTGGCGGGGAAAATCATGGCAAATAAGTCCCCTGAGTGGGATTGTTCCCCTTCCAAATGGCCTCTTTTTGGGGGTGATCGTAACCACGTATCCAAGTCCTGGGATCCCATCCTCCAAGTAGAACTTGGATAGTATAGACCAATTGTCTCTTACAATAAGTCAAACTTCCTGCGTGCTACACAACTAACTACTGGTTGGTGGTTGAACCAACCCTGTTGAAAAATGTCAAAATGGGTTCATCTTCCCCAAGGATTCGGGGTGAAAGTAAAGAATTTTTGAAACCGCCACCACGTAGACTACCATCAACTACATACCCTGTGATTTTGATGATTCTGGGGTTCTTTAGCTCCTCATTCAGTAGGAAAATACATCATCCCTGGCTCGTTAGCTCCCCCAATAACACAGGGTAGACATATATGAACTACCATCGACTCTCATTGAAACATGGTGCTTCATCATGTCCTTCATCAAATCTCCAAGGCTTGTGCAGCCAAGACTAGAACCCGAACCCATCCTTATGGGGTGAAACGGGACACCTATAAGTAGGGTGAAATAAAAAACCAAGTGAAACCCATGGTATTTTCGGCCATGTAAAGGGATTATATCTCCACTTATAAGGAGATAGGGGGGCCACCAAGAAAAATCGACTGAGTCGTTTACACAAAATAAATCCACGACTTACGGGGTCATGGTAAAATTGTTGAGCCATCATATCTCTTTCGAAAGTTCCAGAATTTTAATTCCAAAGGTACTGGGATCTCGTCTTTCACTGAATCAACTCAACATCCGTAATGTTGACCCCGGATTAATAAACCCCATGGTTGTTTAATTGGAAGGGGGGTCCCATTTTAAAGGGGATAAAAATCACTTTTGGGGGTACCACCCCCCCTAATAATCACTATAGGGGTTGGCATTAAATTGTTTCTCAACATCATCATCAACCAAAAAGATCCAGACCCCTCTCAAGAATAGGATTGATACAGTTCCAAATCCCATCCTTACGTCAGCCTTGAATGGATCGGGGTAATCCGGTAATCCGCAAATCTTAGGACATACAAACGGATTCTTAGGGGCAATATGGTTGTTTCCTAAAATGATGGTACCCAACAACCATTGCTTTTCCTTGGTTTTCCTACTAAAAATGATCAACACTTGGGGTGTGTTTTGGGGGGAAACCCACCATTTAAGGAAACACCCATATATCTATCATCAACTCTTTCTTAGACTACTAGTTCCCCAGCTTCACACATGAAGCAAAAAATCCATCTCCACCTTCACGGGGCCAACGTTTTGGGAAGCTGAGAATTGGACCCAACCGTCTTGGGCGGTGTGGCCAAACTAACCCTCATGCCTTAGGGTCGATTCGCCAGGTGATTTGGCGGGTGATCTGATGTGATCAGAAGACTTTCTGAACGACAATTTCATAAATCCCGAAAAGGGTGGGCTTAACATGGTGATGAATCCCGTAGGATCGAATCCGGAAACAATCACCTTAACAAAAAGGTTATTTTTTGGGGGGGGGAGCCTGGTTTCTTTGACATTTCCAGTGGCTCTGGTGGCTTAGAAACGTGGAACATTTACATCGTCAAACGTGGTGCTTGGAATGAGCTGTTCAAACGTGTGGGTTTTAGTGGCTGCCAGTGGTGCTGAAACTTCGCGAAGTTACAAGATCAGTCTTTTTTTCAGCCAGAAATGGATGATAACTTCATACTAGGGTGTCCGTAGAAGTGATGTTAGTAACGATCGTGAGTAAGTTGGCTGATTTCACCTATTTAGGGGACGTAAACGACTTACATAGGAGTGAAATAATCCATTTATATACTAAGTCCTGGCTTGACATCCCAGTATCCCACACAAACCCATCGAGGTGAAGATTAACCAAAAAATGAAACTACCATTTGTGATTGCTTCTGCTGCAAGAAGTATATATACTTGGATGTCCCAGCAAGTTTAGTAAAGGGTTAGCAAGTGGGTTATAACCCCAATATACCCCAGGAGGGTTGACCTTCAAAAATAGAGGTCAGTTAGGTTCTAGGTATATATGATATATGTATTTACCCTCCCTAAAACGATCAGCAAAAGCCCTTGAAAAAATTCTTTTTGCTCCAACTTTGGGAACGCTTGTGACCTCCCCTTTGCCACGAGCTTGTGCCAATAGTTTCAGGGATGGGTAACACACATTTGCCGGAAAACTCACCATCTGAGAGCCACGATTTTTCCGTTCCGGTGGATTTCCTTCCCCTAAGATACTACCAAGTGTGCTTGTTGCGATATCTTGTTCTCGTCCCCACCTTTGGAAAACTCCATTGAAGAGTTGTGTAATCTCAAAAACAAGTTTCCTCCACGCAGCCCGAAAAATGCCCCCCCCCTAAGAACTCTGACGGGTCCACGCATATATAACGATAGGACGCTGTGGAACTGATGGATTTCCCGCCGCAAGCCTGAACTTCCATACAAGAAAAAAAACAGCCGGCAGCCAGCCAGGCCACAAACAAACCCATGACAGTCGGCATATTTTCTTCCCCCACGTGTTTTAGATTGTTTTAGTACATGTGCAAGGTAAGTCAAGTGTCATGAAATATTAGTTACCAGCCCATTCCATGGATACATGTAGTAAAACCGCCATTGAAGTTTGATGATAGTGACTGGGATACAAGCCACCGTTGAACGCGACATGTTGAAGGGGAACATGCATTTCAACCAGGAAAACTTGGAAAGTTTTAGATATATAACTATAAATGTGTACCAACTTCTTGGGGCGTTGTAAACTCCTCTGATCCAAGTGTGAATGTATATATTCCATTTCATTCGGGGAGATGAAACAGGCACTTGTCCAACAATTCCTTTGTTGGATTCATTCTTGTCATCATCAAACACTTCTTTATCTAAAAAATTATACCAGCATAGACCCTAGATAGCAAAAACCAATTTTTGTGTAATCAATGTAGAAACAAATGCCCCCAACCATAGCACACTACAATGGCGCCCTTATATGGCACCCAGAAATGGCACCACGTCCACTCCCCAAAGTTGGTCGTCACCCTCCCCTCTGGCACCCTGCAATGGCACCCAGCAATGGCACCACGTCCACTACCCCAAAGTTGGTCGTCACCCTCCCCTCTGGCAATGGCACCCAACAACGGCACCACGTCCACTCCCCCAAACCTCCCCCCCAACCATACGATAGCACCCAGCAATGGCACCACGTCCTCTGCATCCTGAAATGGCACCCTGGTGCCACGTCCAATCCGCCAAAGTGGTTCGTCGCCCTCCCCCCTATTGGAAGTAAGAACCCCTATAGCTATCGCTATCTGGGGAAAAATGTGAGGCAAAAAAGTATTCATAACGAACACAAAAATTAGGAGAATCCCGAATTCCCTCTAAACATCTCTAAAAATACAGGGCTAAAATCCCCCCCGATTTTTTGCCGTAGAAAGGACATTTGTAAGTTTTGTAAGGGGTCCTAAGGGGACGGTTATTAAGCACCTACGTGACCCGTCATGGGATGATCCTCCAAGTAGGTTCCTTGCAAAAGTCAAACACTTTTCAGGTCTAGTTGGTGGTTTCAACCCAGATGAAAAATATGCTCGTCAAATTGGATCATTTTCCCAGGGATCCGGGTGAAAATAAAAAGTAAATTGAGTTGCCACACACCCAGAGGTGGATTGCATTTACCCTTTCAACAATCATGGAAAATGTGGAAAATGGGCATAACGCCCCCATTTTAGTTTAACAGCTCGCCCCTGAAAAGTTACCTTCCAAACCCAATTTCGGAAAGGGTCGAGCTGTTCAACTTCAGGGCTGACGATCCTATGAAAAATCCGGGACACATTCCATCTTGAAACCACCCAAAATGGGAGGCGGAAGGTACCTAACAGTGCTTAGTAGAACTCACAAAAACTCAAAGTTGCTGTAGGGTTCTCCTTAAAATTCAGTTTTTACACCCCAGAAAACTAACATGGAACCTGAAATCACCCTTTTTAAAAGGAAAAACATCTTCCAAACCTTCATTTTGGGGTTCCATGTTAAAATTCAGGTTTTACTAAGACTATGTAAAAGATCAGTGCATGAGATCAGTGCTTTCCACCACTCGCCCGGAAAGCGCGCCTGTCAAATGGGGACGGGGTCGAGCAGACCCTCTTTTTGGTGAGACAAGGAGGGGGTGAGATGCTGAAAAACGGCAGAGAAGCAGCAAATATATATAAAAATGAAGTAGGAACCTACATGCTGTTGATGCTTTAACAACATGAAACCCTATCAAGCCTGTGTTTTTTTGCTTAGGATTGAAAAATCCTCCCTTACACAAACGTGTTAAAATATGTTGTGTGTTCATCTTGTTTTTCTCGTGACCAGCCACCAGTCAACTATAGTCAACTCACTGCACATGATACAGAAAATGCGATACAACCAGGAAAAACAAGTCACAGGCACATGGTTAACAAAATCCCCTATGAAACACTTCTTGGTAGTGATCGTGGACATGGTGCCTCTGCTGATAAGATAAACATATCGTGTAATATGTATATATATACATATTGTTGATGGACGAAATCCTGCACGAGTTGAAGTTGGTAGTTGATCCCATAATTTACAGGGTTTTGTACATCCCAGGTGGTTGTTTGGTATTTCTTCCATGAACAGTAGCTCTCAGTTGCGTGTTTTTAAACCTATAGGCTATAGGCAATATTCTAAGTAGAATATCAAAGAGCTAGAGGACTGAACTCTTTTATATGGATGTTTCCAAAAATAGTGGTACCCCCAAATCATCCATTTTAATAGGGTTTTCCATTATAAACCATCCATTTTGGGATACCCCTATTTTTTGGAAACATCCATATTGTTCTTTTAATCTGACCCGTACTAAACCAGCATCTGGAAGCAGGAAAAGTCATCTATTGTGGCACTTGAGTTTTTCAAGTAGGCCATGTGGTTGAATCGAAAAATATCAATACTGAAAGAACTTCTGCACCAGTTCATATACCCAAACACTCAATGTATGGCATATTCACCTACATTTACAAAAAAACAATTGAGCAAATCTAAGTAGACCATACATTGAGTGTCTGGGATAGGCATGGTTCAGAGTTATCATCATTAAATTTCATTATCTACATTTCAGATGCTTAGTCGGATTTCAGAACTATTAGCAGTAGTACACCTAGCTCGGGAAACCCATTTTATTTCACCCAGTGAAAAGTGAAAAGAACTACCCCTCTGTGAAACTAATATAGCGCCTGTCTGGAAGCCATTCAAAAAGAAAGCTGGTCTTCCAACTGAGGTATGAACATGTGACCAGCCTTGAAGTGAAATCCCAGGCAATCAATTTTTCCCCCCCGCAAAACAACAAAAACATGGGCTTGTTTTAACATGGTCTCCTTGCACGTTAGATATCACTGTTTCCAAACAAAGTCTAGTTGGTGGTTTCAACCCCTTTGAAAAATATTAGTCAAAATGGGAATCTTCCCCAAATAGGGATGAAAATAAAAACTATTTGAAACCACCACCCAGAAATTGCATTCCCCCGGAAAACAGACGGATAAAAGTGACCCAAAATGCTCCCATCCCGGATAAAGTTCGGAAGATCCCATGTCTTTCCCAGACTCTATCTACAGAAATTCCCATAGGTTTTCAGGCAGTTTGCCAATGTTCACCTGAGAAATTTCCCTTAAAAAATGGAGAAACCCGAAACCATCACCCAAGGGACGACTTGCTACCTTTCAATCTTTAGGGGCTGTTGATTTTCCCAATGGTAACAAGGCTGGTTCTTATGGTGGGTGGACCCCGGAACTTTCAGGGGGGTTTTGTTGCTCTCTTCAGCCTCGGAATTCGCGTTCCTTTCCAATGGACTGCTTGGAGGATCATCCCAGTTAGTAAGTAGTTAGTAACCCCCATTTTCAAGCCATAAAAAGGCCATTTGGAAGGGGAATAACCCTACTTAGGGGACTTACGATCACCATGGTTATCAACCACTTACTAAATGGGATGATCCTCCAAGTGGTGAAGATATTCACGTATGGAGGATTTGATTCGCCGTCCCCAAAGAAGAACTCTGGATTTCAACTCTTTGAGAATCTGAGTATGGGTGAATGATTAGTTCACCGATTTTTTTGGGGGGGGGGCAAATGCCAACAAAACGCGAATCAAATCCAACAAAAGTGATTATATATTCACGTTATTTCTTATACGTGTATATATATATATATGTACGAACGAATTTGGGACCCACATATCCATCCAAAACCCTCTCGTAGGAATTGTCTGGTTTTTTCATCTGCCCCCCAAACAAATCAACAAATCATGCATGTATTTCCGAGCCATATAAAAACCATAAGGTGAAATCACCATGCATTCAACCCTCCCCAAACACCACCCTGGATGCCAGATAGGCCGCTTTCCGAAGCCACTTTTTTTTTTGGACCAAACGGCCTAACGCGCCCTTGCGGCCTTGCGTTTTGCTTTGGGTAGGAGATGTTGATACCCAAGGATACAAGCAACAACCCACAACGAGTCATCATGTTCATGGTGTATAAACTTCTGGTCTACCTTTACCCCACCCCCACAGGATTTCAGTCAGAAATAAAGCTTTAGGTTGGGATTCCCGAACCTAAAACTATTTCAGAATCCTGGTGGTGACTGTTGGTGGGAGTACATTCAATGTAACCAAAAATTACTCTTCCACACACACAATCATGGCAACCCTTAGGTCCCCTGCGAAAAGTTAAACTTTTACTGGGTTTCATGTAAAATCCCACTAAACTCAAAGGAGCTGCAACAAGTCTTGTCTCACGACCACCCAGTACGCAACGTGATGGCCATACATGTAAACTCAAAGGAGCTAAGGGAAGGTTCGGCTAACCTAAGATGTGCCAAGCAATCAGGTTTTTTTGTGGAAAAGTCCTCGGCTCCTCGAAGATGAGTGGTGCTTAGTGCTTTGTCTCCAATTTTTGGCCATTTTTTTTCCACTAAAAAAGTTCCAGGAAAAAGTTGGAAAAAGAGTAGTCTTATGGCCAGTCAACCTACCCCCCATGTAAGGTACCCCCATCACAAATAAAGCCTTAGCTGGGGGTTGTTAACCATGGTTGTTCCCTTAATAAGGCCTTATTAAGGCTTGGTTTCTCATGGGGGTACCTTACATGGGGGTAGGTTGACCAGCCTTGATCGTTGGTGGTTTCAATCCATTTCAAAACAACACCTTCTCCCATGTGTTTTTCCCACATGTTACCGGGT
>DF240159.1:0-69169 GCA_000507305.1 Breviolum minutum Mf 1.05b.01
AATGGATGATTTGGGGGTACCATTATGTTCGGAAACATCCATATGTATATAAATATATATGAGCGCTCATATGTTATTTTGACTTAAAAGACGACCCACTTACAGTAAATCCCTTAATAGATGATGATGGTGGTTAATAATTCATAATCCCTAAATAAGGCCGGCTATATTTCTTCGCAACATTTAGATTTCCATGATTGTAGGGGAAGTGAAGCTGGGTGAATCAACAGATGGTAGATTGGTGGTTTGGGGCCCGGTGGTTTGGGAATCGTTGGGGTACACCTAAGTAATTAAGAATCCCTTTAAAAAAGGGTATCTCGGGAATTCAAACCACCGGGCCCCAAACCACCAATTTACAGATTAGCTGAGCAAAGGGGATTTGATTACACCGTATCAGTGGACAGACAATGGACAGGCCAATTCTTGATCTGACCGCGCATGCGATTAGACTTGCGAGCTTGAAGAATTCCCTGAAACGGACAGCTGGCAATCTGAACATAGGCCATCCCAAAAGGCAAAATCATCTTCTAACCATCCATTTTCATTGGCGAACATGTTAGTTTCAGGGAGTGTAATGTAACTGTAATGTATGAGTTTCAAAGACGGTCTCTAACCAACGATACTAATCATGGCGGCCTTTTTAGGCGCAAAACCAGACTGTTCAACACAGGGATATGGGATCCAAACCAGAAAACATCATTAACCGTCAGAAGTGCCAAGATCAACATGATTGTTTTTGTTTGTCGTTGTTTGTCTTTTGCTGTTGTTATTGTTCTTGTTATTGTGTTTGTTGTTGTTATTGTTCTTGTTGTTGTTGCTGCTGCTGCTGTTGTTGCTGTTGTTGTTCTTGTGCTTGTTTTTGTTCTTGTTATTGTTTTTGTTGTTGTTGTTGTTGTTGTTGTTGATGTTGTTGTTGTTGTTGTTGTNTTGTTGCTGTTGTTGTTCTTGTGCTTGTTTTTGTTCTTGTTATTGTTTTTGTTGTTGTTGTTGTTGTTGTTGTTGATGTTGTTGTTGTTGTTGTTGTTGTTGTTGTTGTTCTTGCTGTTGTTGTTGGTGTTGGTGGTGTTGTTGTTGTTGTTGTTGTTGGCTTCTAATCGTTCAACGTGTTTGGGTATTTCAAAATATGTTTAGTTTTAGCAATATTATAGCATTGTAGGATTTTTAGGATTATGATGAGTGTGTTTAAAAGGAATCCAATGAACATCCCCTACAAAAAAGTGTTGATTGGAGAGCACGATTTTCGGCTTCGGTTGGTTGGACTCGACCAACGAAAAGGAATCTCAAACATGGAATTCCATTACCTATACTGGGATGTCCATTGATGTCCATGGTACTTAGTAAATGGATTACAACCCCTATATAAGTAGGTTGTAAGTCCCATAAATAGGTTATAAACCAACTTACTAACTATAGTTGCCAACTTCCATGGACACCCTAGGGTTTTTTTTGCCATGATTCCATTTAGGTATGGCGGTATGATTTGTATATGCATATAGATGAAACGAATTTGGGGCCATTGGATTTGATCGCAAAAGGAGCATTAGGGGAATCCGGACATCAAATCCACGGCCTTAGGGGGATGGCAGCTTGGGAGGTGGGCCCTTATGAATTCCCATTATACTGTTCATGGTTCAGAAATCCGGTAAACTCACCAGTTGATTTGGTAAACATCCATTTATTTACAGGGTTTCAGCACCATCCCAGGTGGTGCAAGATTTTTTCCATCAACAGTATGATGTCTAAAACTGCCATGTGAAATTTGTGAGACTATGGCTGTCCACTCTAGATTCGATACACATGTTCAATGAAAAAAATCTCAAACAACAAAAAGGGAAAGGATTGGAAAAACGAAATGGACTTTTGATCACGTTTTTTTTTGGGGGGGGGGGGTGGCCAACAGACCGCAAAAAAAATCGAAGATAAGGAAATGGCCGCGATCGCAATTTGGAGCTCAGCCAACTTCCTACCCATTGGGGGGTCTTAAGTGGTTATGGTTAAATCTTGCTTGATTTTAACTGGCTCCCCAAAAATCATGATGAATCGTTTCAGTTTAACAAACAGCTTGCCCGGCCAACCAATGATCATACAGCCATGTCCTTGCAATTGTAATGGGAAGTTGTGATTTCACGATACAGTGATACACACAGTTCACAGTGAATCATGTGTGAATGATCAGCTCCATGATAGAAATAGAAACAAATTTGGGTGGTTTTAAGCATGTAAAACTGGGCGCTGCCGCGGGCCTTGACATTATTCCACGTCCATGAAAAAGCGTCTTCTTTATGTGCGCTCATGGCCCGGAAAAAATCAGCACGACTGGGGCTTCCCGATGAAGTACATATGCAAGTTGAGCGGAATTGCTGCTGAACCTGTCAGGCCCAATTGATTTTAATGTGGAGTGCCCACACAGGGTTCAAGTACGTACCAACAAAGAAAAGGGGGTCCAGCCAAGTCAAAGCAGCGCCACATTTACAGATCTTTTGGTGAGGCCAGGGCCGTTTTGAAGCAAATGACACATAGGGAGGCCACCAGCCAGCTCTGAAGGTTTTGGACTTGGATGTGGAAGATGTCATGGAGGGCATTGTCAAGGACAGATTTGCAGGAAGTTTGTTGAGCCCCCCGTCTAATGATCATGCGAAAAGACGTTAACAAATGGGGAAAGGCTTCCGTGCTAGGTCCTAGGGCATCGATAGCTGGCTTTGTCAGTGGGTAGTAGTAGACTCAGGGTTCGGCATCCAGTTTTGGTTGGGAACCCATCCCCTTCCACAGTGTCTTTGTGCTGCATGAACCTTCGGGTTGCATCCACGCACTTTGTTTGCCAGGGGCAATCTTGAGGGCTGCAAAAAATTACCCCAAATAAGTTGTTCATTGTGGCTGACATGCTGTTTGTCAAGTTCTTTTTTCTAGCGCAACATCTACGATGTCAGGGTACCGAATAGAAATGGGTGGTTGATAAAAGGCCGACTTCAGCCGGCTATATAAGCTACCTTTGCAGGACTGGAACTCCAATATGCCGGAGGCAGCCGTTGGTCCGAACCCCCAATACCATCATACAAGGATGTTGCAATTAAAACATAATTTTCTTCTTTACTGACGTGTATATATTTAATTTGCGTGGTTTGAAGGTGTTGCAGGACGCAAATTTCAGTCTGCATGTGGTATCATTGGTTTATACGCCAGGGGTTTTTGGATCTCAAATATTCGGTTTCATTTTGTGTTTACAATATTTGTGGCATCAATCAGCGGCAGAAACATAGAATGATATCAGTTTGACCCGTTTTCTTCGGAAATTCGTTGCCAATATTTACCCCGAAAAATCGAAAACTTTCAAACCAGGCCGGGGTATTGGAAATGTTGTTTTCCTGCTTCAGGTGTTGTCTCAAATATCCCCCCCATGTGACAACTGAGGTGTGGGTGAGAAGATTGTGGAGGTGAGGGTTTTTGTGGAAAAGGTTTAAGGATTGAATTTCAAACATGTGTTCAAAAACAGTTTTTCCCGTGGTAGGCAGTTTTACGGTTGATATTTATGTAGGTGAATACCATGGTGATAGTGTTTTTCAAGGGCCGTTAGGCATGATCGCAATGCATACCACAAAAAGTAAAGGTTGTTTAAGGTATGAGCATGGATGAACATGACACCAACCGGTTCTTACTACCATCACCCAACACCTTCTACGCATTTTTGTTTACCATTTTTGGGAACAAATCTAATTCATATCCTGTCACACTCACCATTTTTGAATCGATAATTTCCTTTTCCCTTCTTGGAAAGTAACAATCAATTTCCACTATATTGAAACTTTGGAACAACTTCCCCTACTACTGGAAGTTTCTCCCAACAAAAAATATGCAATTCATAGCCTATACATACTATACAGTGTATATATATACCTATATATTTTCAGTTGTTATTCAATTTTTTGCCATGTATTATGGAGGATGTTTTTCATGGTTCGTGTGGTTATGAGTCGCAACCATGTTCACGAAAAAAAATCGGAATTTGGTCCTTCATGGGGCCCTCTAAAACCCCGCAAATTCAACATGGAAACAAAGTTCAACAGTTTGCCACTGAAAAGTTACCTTCCTAAAAGGAAAGTAGTCCTTCAACACCATCTACTTTCAGGGGCGAACTGCTAAAATTTGGGGGTGTACACACAACAAATCCACAAGACTTTGCCTAAAGGAAAGGAATGTGTTTTTTGTTTTTTCGAAACTATAGTTGCAATAATGCAGATTGAGTGTATCTAGTGTGCATCCAAAATTGTCTATTTCTATGTTTGGACCATTTTCCCAGAGAAAAAAAAACAAGTTTTGCAGTCCTGAAGTCTTCGTAGGTCAATGGTGTCAGAAAACCACATGAGATGCTGATAGAAATGGGCAAGGAGGTGCGGGAGGATGTTTCTCCCCCCCAAAAAAGTTGACGGAAACAAAAAAAACACGTCAATTAAGAGTCCGGCCATTCCAAAATGGATGGATTTTTTTTGTCTTGGAAAACCATATCAACCTGCGAAACTATATAGTCTAGTTCTTAGCATGCGGTGTTTTGTGGATTGCAATATGTCGTAGATCAAACGGTTGTTTTTTTTAAAACTATGTTTGGTAATTTCATGACTTGATTGGGTTGAGTTTCACTTGAACCAGGTTGAATTGAACAATGGCACAAATTCTTGTGTAAATTCATGGACAAAACAAGTTTGAATGCATCAAACTTGGAAAAAATTTGAAGGTGGTAAGCATCTCCATGCACTAAATGCCCCGTTGTTGTTTGGAACCCCTTGTTGTAGGTCACGTGCGAGGTGTTCCACGCTAAAACTAACGTGGATATTAAGCTTGGTGGGAAAATTGGAACCCCAAGAAATTCTGAATTTTTGGCATGAGTTTTTCAGGAAGCCCTCGCAAGAATCATGTGTAACCGCCCAGTGAATGAATATGATAAACCCCAAGCAATATTTTACATACATATCATTAATTACTACCAAATGAAATATGATGACCCAGGAACAATTACATATTACCCATACCATCCATGTATGGTATATATACTTACGTTTACCATACAAATCAACCAAATGTAGGTAAATATACCATACATGGATCCCATGGGTTATCTTACTACCCAGTAAAAAGTTGAGAATTCCCAGCAACAATTGTCATAATCACCATGATAAATCTTAGCGACAACTATATAGCCACCCGATTAAAAGATGATAATATATCTCATCGACAATTATACAGCCATCCAATTAAACCGAATATATTTGTTCTAGCAACAAAAGTTGCATAGCTCACCCAATTTTGTTGGAACATGTTTTTTCGCCCTCTGATTTTGTTTCATGGGAAACATGCATCATGTTCCTTTTAAAGGTCCACAAAAACCCCTCACCTCAGGTCCTTCACCTTCGTGTAGCATCGCCTGGTGATGATTTCATAGCTCAGGTTGGAGATGTTAAGTGGAGCTGATCATGGGATGTCCCAAGATATACCCCGAATACCCCAATGAATGGAACCAGTTTAAAAACGAGTGGTCTGGGTGATAAGTTTTCAGCATTTTTTGTTCATATATCCAGGTGGGGTGTCTTGAAGCAATGGGTATCTATAGGTGGTCACCAAAGATTTTTGTGTAAACATTATGTTTGCGGAAATGATTCGTTTTTGACCAAGAAAAAGGTCAAATGATGTGAAATTACAAACTACCAGCACCTTCCAAGGGGTGCCAATTAAACCCTAAGGGATGGTGAATTGACACCCTTTAGGAACAATTTGGCACCCTTTGGAAGGTCCAGGTAGACAATGATGGATTGGGGATTGAGTGAATTAGTCCCAGAAGGTATCACGCTTGAACACATTGAGAATTTTTTCCCAGAGCTAGGGGTGGCAAACCATCTTTGTGGGATGCTTTTTTCTCGGGAGTAGTTGTGCTATATATATTTTTTTTGCAAGCAGGACATATAGGACCTGGATCAAAGGAAGTGGTTTGAGTGGTTGGAGTATCAATGATTCTTGGGATGATGGCTGAAACATTTTTCCCAATGCATGGTACTGTCTGATCCAAACAAATCGAAGGGTAAACAGTTGAGATGTGTGAAGGCGGATTCACAATGGAAAGCATTTTCAATATCAGCCTGGTGCCAGATTTGGTTCATTCACTGTAGTTGTGGCATTTGTTCATGGGGAAAACTCACACAACCCAGCTAATTTTGAGGAGAATAGGTGATTCATGTGCAATTTAAGGTTGAGCCAGTGGGTACCTTGATTCTCTTACACACACGGAGTGTTTTTATGAAATCCAAATATGCAAGATGAGCCTTACAACTGTGTCAGAATGAGTCATGTCCTTACTGGGTGGTGGTTTCAAACATTTTTTATTATCACCCCTACTTGGGGAAATGATCCATTTTGACTAATATTTTTCAATATTTTTCAGATGGGTTGGTTCAACCACCAACTAGACTAGCGATCGGTGGTCTTATGCTAATATGTGCGCGCTTTTTGCTGTGTTCAAGTTGTGCAACTACCAGCGATCGGTTGACAAGAAACCAACTTGATCGCTTCCAGGTTGGCCTTCATGACAAGGCGGCAGGGATAACTTCAGAGTTTGTATATATTTGTTCCACCACAATGGGTTTATTTTAAACATGTTTTTCAAAACACTGAGATGACATACTACCTGCAATGATATAGGGGTTCTTACAATCCAGCATTTTAGGTGTTTTTTCTCCTTACCTATTACCAAGCTGAGTTTCATGAGGGATGGAAGGGTTTGACTTGACTCTTGGATAGAAAGGAGACCCACGTGCACGCAAAAGCCATGATTCTCCAAGAAAGGGCCCTTTGAGATTGAGCGCGTCTTACGTCTTCTTGAATCATGTAGGGGAACATGTTGGGATTCTCAAACAATGCGACTCAAACAAGTTGGTGGACAAGCCAAACAAACCCGTACGTGGAAAAACATGTCCTAAGTGTTTGTTCATGACTTACACACAAAATGAAATTTTATGAGAACAAACATGTCCCTCCAAAATTCCCAAAAAATGTTCCTCATCATCTTTCATTTCTTTAAGGATCAACTGTTCTACCCCAATAAGACCTGGTTACCTTGTTACCTTTGCTAGGATCTGAAGAAGGACAACCTCACATGGACAGTTTCTCGTCCCCAGTTCCATGGGATGTGAAAGGTTTCCCCCAGTGGCAGGCCCCAAGGATCATGTTCACAGCTATGGATAGATGCCGGCTGGTTTTGGAATTCGGACATGATTGGATTTTGGATTGGTATTTTTGTTCCTATCCATTGGATATAAATCTACTTGTTTTACAAGATTTGTTTGATTCGAAGGTTCATTGCCGTAGCACATGAAAGCATGTTTTTTTTTCGTGACTACCACAGGCCATAGTTTAGAGAAAATGCATTTGCCTCATGTAATTATCAACACTTTTTCCAACAGAGATGAAGGACATGAAGGAGTGAGATCCTCAGGATACATGTCATTCATTGCAAGATACGGAGGTCATCTTCCAACAAGAAGCAGATGTAAAACAATATCTTTCTAATATGAATATACTGTACACTGCACATATATGACACTCACAAAGGACTATGTCAGATTGATAACCGACTTTTTGCAACTTGTGGGTATATGGGTGGACTTTCAGGGTATGATTCATAAGCAATCACAAAAACAACTCTCCTTCCATCCTCTAAGTTCCCGATGGGTACGCTAAGGATGCGGTTCAGCATGACCTTTTTGGTTTTAGCCCACCTTGCCTTTGTGACTGGTGAGGGGCCCTGAACCGCTGACTGGGATGGATGGAGAAAGGAATGGTGATTGATCTTGTAAAAACATAACTTGGAGATGTTAAAATGAAATACAGAGGCACAAGTTTGGTATGACACTTGATCTGAATAAGAGAATCCAATTGAAACAGTCAATGCTTTTTTGGGTTATCTGACATATCCGAACTTCTAGTACCATATTTGTTTACCCCTACTCAACATGAATAATGATGTACATGTCCACCCACTTTTTGTTACTGCACCTCCCTTGTTGGTGTTTGTCAAGGCTTTGGCACGAGGAGCACATTGCAACCTTTCGACAGCCAGGCGCAAAAAACGTGATAAATTGGCATCTGAGAACGTGGTTAAAACCCCAACAAATCCAGGTTTAGGTTAGGTGGTTAACCAGAGATATACTAACTATAGGTGCTGGTTTCATATGTTTATTGATGTTCACCCCTAAAAAATGGGGAAATGATCCAATATGACGAGCATATTTCTCAAACAAGTTTGTTCAACCACCAACTAGGTTTTATTTTCAGTTTTCATTTCATAGATTGTTGATGTATATGTCAGAAAGTGACACCATTCATATCCATTCATGATTTGATTCATCAGAGTCATCTCCATTTCCTTTAGAAACCTATGATGATCAAACCTGTCCACAAATCGGTCTTGAGTTGCTTTCTCCTGATCCCAGGACCCTGGAAGACTGCAACTCTTCAGTTCGGACATCCCAATCTTTGCTGATGAGTGGATGGCATTCAAGGTATGCACGTCTTAGCATAGTGTTTTTTTGTTTTCTTCAAATTCATCCATCAGATTCATAAGGAATGTGATATGTTAATTGTTACATCAATCATGAATTTCTCCAGTGAAATTCCGATCATCAATTATCTAATAATATAGACTCTCATGTAGCATTTTCCAGTTATCCATCATTGATGATCAGTTCTCAGTTCTCATGGATGATCTTTTTTTGTTCATCTCTTAGGCATACCAGGCATACCCAAAATGTCCCTTCCAACCAGAATCCTCACCCCTCACCTCAATGCCTGGAGTGTGTCCCCCGAGGTTAGAAGGATGTACCTGGACCACTGAAGTGGATGATGTCTTCACAAAAAACTTGAAGTCTGAGGCACCAAAAAGGGTTGCACATTGCACCAAAAACTTGGATGATTTGTTGAAGATGACTTTTTTTACGGATTGGGATCCCATGGGATTCATCACCATCATTCACCACCATTTGGGAGAATATGTGTTACTTTTTCCCAGCATCGAACAAAGCAAATCCAAGACTATACTTGCCATATCGAACAAATCAAAAGATGCTCCTTTCGAACTATCTTGCGTAATTTGTTGTTCGAATATTTGTTGATCCCAACATGACTTGTGATTTATCTTGATAAAAAAGCCTCAGGCGATTTTTATATGTTTCTTCCCCCCCCCAACCAACCAAGCCCCCGAACCAACTAGGTCAAGTAGGTAGGATTGATTTTCTCATTGAACAAAAAATAACGGCCAAACGCGTCTCTTCAAAATGACGGCAAAAATCCATGCAAGGAACGGATCCCTTTCCATGCTGGTCATGGCAGTTTGAAGGTCGTAGAGATGTAGGGTGAGCCAAGCAGTTGAGGAGTCGAGGAGTGATCGTCAGGTCCAATGTGAAGCCGTAAAACACACCACGTTGTTTTAACGTTGTTTACCCCTTGTTTTTTTTTGGGGTGGGATGGAGATTTTATTGGATGCATTGTTATATGTGAGATGTTTTTGTTTAATTTTGATAGTATAGATCGAAAGGGTGTAAATTTTTCAGTTATAGTATGTTTATATGGATCTGAGGTTCTTGTGAGATGAGGACTTTGGAATTACCTGTTGAATGCTCTTCGAAAAGGTGGGAGTTAGTAAGATCTTCAATGACGTTGGTTCATGATCTATATGGACACCATGTAGCTACCTCAGCGGACTTTACCCTGAATTAGTTGGTTACCATGTCCTTAAATTGAAGTATGTGATTACCATTACAATTCACCGCAACATCTATGTCAAAAGGACCTCCTTCTCCAAGTTTCTGTCCAATACCTTCAACATTTGTTGAGGTCAGGCTTTGATCTTCTGATTCTTCCTTTGCTGCTTGACGAGGAGGTGTTTCTTTCGGGGAGGCGGAGGTTAAGGTGTCGTTGGATTTGGGGAGAACAATCGCTCCACCATTGTTCAGTATACATCCATCCGGCTGGTTCAGACAGGCATATATCATGGTCATATGTTTTCACACCATTTACCTATTGGAATTTTTGAATTGTTGGAATTTGGAGGTGCAAAAACTGTTCTTTGTGGTGCAAACAATGCCGTAACAAAAAATCCGGGAAGATGAACAATTGGAGCATACACAAGTTGGCCGCCTATCTTCGACTGTTTTTGAGATTGACAATTGACCGAACCATATCTTTAGATTTTGGAGTTGATATCCGATGATTGCTGTTGCCATAAACAATCCATGTCCATGGTTGGTCATTTGCACCTCCAGTTATGTTTGAAGAATTTGTTTTTCTGACTTGCGAACATGACCTTGAATTTAGGTACAGTTGGGTCAATGCAATTTCTATCACAGTAAACCTTATCAACAGGACTTTTGGCCATAGGGCTAAAACATCGTTGTTTACGTGATGGTTTGAACCATTTTGAATCTTCACCCCTACCTCTGGAAATGATCCAATTTGACAAGTATAGATTTTGCAATGGAGTGGCTTCGGAAACCACTTGGCAGTAAACTGAAGTTGTTGGATGGTTTTGTCAAGGTTTACATCGCTAGACACTGCAGAATCGCTCCGGCGAATCGCTGAATGGTAGGTAGAGGATATTTCAGAGCTGCCGATTCAGGTGAGTTACAGTGGGGAGGAGGAGGTTTTTTAGGTGATAGGTGAAGGAGGAGGAAGTAGCAATACTGGCATATATTTTAACAGATAATAATGGATATATGATTAGGTGGTGGTTTCATGTGATTTCAAGCTTGTGTTAATGGTTTGTTTGGAGGAATATTCTACTACTGTTGTTGATTTTGTTTTGTGTTTTTGTGTTTGAAACCGAGATTGGAAGTGATATAGATCATGAAAACAGATTCTGTGCAAATGCATGGATCAAGAGGTTGGTGATCAACATAAGATGAAGGCTCTTTGGGGCCATTTTGGAACCTTGCAACATGGGATATCATATTTTCAATTAGTTCAGTTGACAGCATGCGGTGTAAAAGTATTTGCGGGCAAAGCAGAAAATATGGAATTCGCCCTGCAATCTTCCATTTGTAGGTTCGAAGTTTTCTTGCAGAACTGCAGGAGGGGGGGTGGTTGGGCTTGGATGTTGGCTGATAGTAAGCCATGTGACTGGGGTTATGTAAGGAAGATCATAAGCCATATGGCTTGGATGGGTTGATGAACTAGCAATGAATAGTTTAGTTGAATAATCGTTTTTGTGTAAAATCTGAGATGTTGAAGTCTTTTCAAATTCCAGCAGCATCATCACATCAACATTCCGCCAAGCTGGCACTCGCATTTCCAGGCAGTTTCGATTACTGGCTAGTACACTCTTTTCAATACTGTTGATTCATGGAAGAAATCCTGCACCAGTTGATATGTAGTTTATCCCATTATTTTTAGGGTTTTACACATCCCTGGTGGTTGGCCTTGGGATTTCTGAACCATCAACAGTATCACTGCGTTGATACCACCTTCATGACCTTCATGGAGGGATTTTTTTCAGAAGCTGCAGTAGCAGTATTCCAAGTTGAAAGTAGAGGGCACCAACTATCGTGTTTTGTGTGTGTGTTTTTATATTCTTTTGATTTCTCTTCTAGGTGGTGGTTTCACATATTTTTGTATGTTCACCCCGATGCTTAGGGAAGGATTCCCATTTTGACGAATATTTTTTGTCAAATGGGTTGGTTCAACCACCAACCAGTACCGTGTTTGGTGTGTTTTTTTTCTATTCTCTTGTTATACTTCTCATAGTGTAATGACATGTAATTGACAATGATAGTACTTTGACTCCTACCTGGGGCCTGTAAGAGTCCCAAGATTTTTACCATTTAGTTTAGGAAGCACCTCCTATTCACCTCCTTTTTCGACTCTTTTGGGCTGGGGGCAGGACCCAAAATATAATCATGTGATACTGTGTTTTTTGGGGCCCCAGAAATCCTTTGCAGGATCTCAATCTTGATTCCTTGTGCATTGTGGCCCGGGACAACTCAGTGGGGAGTGGAATCGAAGAGATTCTAACAGGTGCTTGGTTTCTGTGAGGCTCAATGACTTAATGGGTGGAACACGAAATGTTGTGAGTGCATGTTGAATATTAATGGAATGACTATCCCATGTATTATTTATATAAGAAATTGTTCTCAGATTCACAAACTGTTTGATGAAGTCCACAACCAACGAAGTTGGTTTTGAGATACGATTTGGCCGTACTAAATAGAATCAACCCCCCCATTTCTTTCCAACTCTCCGTCAGTGGAACTAGGTTTAGAGCTCCTAAGTGCCTACAAGTAGTAGGGGGGGCCAACCCTACAACAAATTTGGGAGTGCCTATAAATTTGTTGTTCAAAATCTCTTAGAAGATCACTAAGTGAAGCTTCACCCGGTATCCCTCCCTTCCCCCAGGTCCCTTCCATCGAAACGACTGAGGCGTTGACCTCTGGTGGCAACGGTCCCGAAAGCAGTGGAGCTCGGAACGATGGGTTGGGGATGCTTGGATGGTCGAATGGTTGAAGGGAAAAGGATCCTTGGAACATCTCGGAGACATGAGAAAAAGTGGTATGACAACTTTATACAACTTTAACCCTGGATTTTTTTTTAACCTGGAGAGTGATGAAAGGGAAGAAGGTTGATACTGTAGTTCTTAGCAATCACATGATATTTATAATTCTTTGGGTTTCATGGTTTTCGGGTGAAGTGTTATTTTGGATAATACCTCTAAGCAAATCATAAGACTTCTTCACATTAACCAAACCTATTGGAGATCATCATCAACCCCTTGAGGTTTGGCATGCCAGCGGCTGCACCGCTGCGAGGGATGTTCCGTTGCTTTCGTTTGGAGAATCCAGAGGTGAGGATGTGCTGTTTGTGGATTAGGTGGTGAAACTTAATTTTTTTAATGTTCATCCCGAAAATTGGGGAAATGATCCAATTTGGTGAGCATATGTTTCAAATGGCTTGGTTCAACCACCAACTAGCTTTTTTCGCTGGATCTTGTATTCATTTCAATCTATTTCACCGAAACAGTGCACCACTGGACGACTTCTTGCCGATCAGAATGCAATTTGACTGAATGATGCATGAATTTGATACCAGCAAAGTGGATCTTGGAGGTGCTTGATGGTTTAAAGATTGAGGCTCAAACATCTTAAAAGTTGCACAGCTCTTAGAAGAGTGAACTTACCCACTTGACCAACATTTTATTTAACTGTCGAGAAGCCACGCTGTCTTTTGTAGAGATCATGTCTAAAGCGTACTTTTTTTAAAGCGATTTCATACGTTTTTCAGCGGTGGACCTTCACGTTGGCAGTCTTAGGGAACTAGGGTCTCGTGTATCTTGTTATTGGATAGTATCTTACATGTGTTTTCAATAATATATGATATGTTTTTTATTCATATATCCCCTGTTATTTTTAGTTTTGTTAGCATTGATGGCAGTGTCACTGAAACCAAACTATCCCTTGCGAAGCACTTATTCTTGCTTAATCAATAGTGTCATTGGATTCAAACTCCCAACTCTTTCACCGACTACATTTGTTCACAGAAGGTTTGTGCAGTGACAGGTACTCTGCACCAATGGCCCACGATATATTTGAGTTTCATACATTGTTAATTCCAGTTGATGATTTTTCAACCGTCATCAGAATCATCACAACAAAATCATTGAAATCTGATGAAATCTAAAGATACCCTCCCTGAAACCAACATAGTCCCTGAAAATAGGCCTTCTGAAAAGGAAACAAACGTATTCCCACCATCTATTTTCAGGTGCCATGTTAGATTCAGGCAGGGTATATGACTAAACTCCTATTCAAACATAGGCTTATCATTTTCCCAGTTCCCCAAAGGATGTCCACTGTCTTGTTTCACACCCGTGGTCCAGATGCCCATTTTGCACATTGATAGCGATGCCTTGAGTTTGTCCGAAGCTCGATGGGAAACAGATGTTTTGTTTTGTTTGCAAGCTGAGAAATGTTGGTGTAGGATGGTTTAAAATTGGTTTTACATGCATATTTACTTTGAGAAAATAAACGATATCTTGAAGATTCAACAGTAACAGCTACTAGCATATACATTATCATATCCTAACATATTTGCTAAACGTATACTATATATTTTACAGTTGATGATTCCATTGAAGTGATGTTTTCATCTCGTTCCCCCCCCACCTTTCCAAGGCCGGGAAAGACTAGGGAGCTGGAGGTCCGGTGGGAATGGCTCGGTGAAACCCTGTTAAGATAGTAGAATTGGATGTTCCTTGAAGTTGGTCAATGAGTACTAGCTAAAAATATGATTACTAGGTGGTGATGATTACTAAGTGGTGAAACTTCAAATATGTTTTTAATGTGCATCTTTGGGAAAGATTGGAAGATTTGACGAGCATATTTTTTGAGATGGGTTGAACCCACCAACCCAAAAATGACTGTCCCGAAGGTGTTTTTGATTGATTCTTGTTTTTTGACGCAAGTTACCCTAAGACTACCCTGTTGATCTAAGAGTGAGAATATGAGAAATGGGGGCCATCCAAGTCAGAATACAACTTGGTTGCATAAAGATAAGTAGAAACTTGTGTATGAGATATTATGAGATGCCTGGTTTTTGAAGACAACAAATCATCTACTGATTTCTTGTTCACTGTAGAGGGGATGTCTCTTCAACATTGACCCCAACTAAAACGAATTGGGGAAATTGTCAGATTTTATGTTGGCAGTGTTCGGTGATGTGTTGCAATGATCTATTTTGGACCCATTCCCGGGAGATGTTGTTGCGATATGCTCCTTACATGTCATTTTGTGAAGTACTCTCCCAGGTCTCTTTCAGCAATTCATCCGTCTATTGTTGTGTTGTATCACCTTTTGGTAATGCAGATTTGGATTTAACTTTCCTACGAGTCCCCCAGGTGTTTAACTTGCAACTTGATTAACTTGGCATTTTGTTGTGACTCTTTGGTTAATTGACATAAGTATTGTGACATGTTTCTGCCCTTTGACCTTTTGCAAACTCCCCATTGATTATATACCTGTGGAATCTGAACCCTCCATGGATCAACCAACCAACGTTTTTTTTTGTCAGGAACAGATTTCCAACGAGTTCCGGTTTCCCAGTGGGACCAGTGGGCGCCAAGGGATGCGTCGTGTTTTCATCTCAAAGTGTGATCGATGGATATGTTCGCATAAGATAATGTCGATTGACGCGGTAGCGGCACTCTTCCCGAAGTGCTTGTTGAGGACTCTAGCATCTGCATTGTTTTCTGTGACTGTGCATTTTCCAAGTTGATGAAAGATCATGATTTCATCAGATGGAATGCTTGAGTGACATATAGATTGAAGCAAATTGCGGATGCCCAAAAGAATTGGTAGACATTTGCCAAACCATCAGCCATTCCATCTGAATCTTATGACAGCATTAGTCAACTGGGGATGTCTAACTCTAGATGGTGAAGCTTTTATTTTTTCCCAAGCGTTACGTTTTTGTTACTTCTCCGGAAATCAGAGATGTTTTGTCATGTTTTCTTCAGGTTTCCAGTTTTCAAACCCTGGTACCTGAAACAGACATGGTTGGAGATAGTTGGTTTAGGTTGATGAAAGGACTGAGGATAGAATCAAGGTCCTAAAGTGCCCACGCACTTATAACCTTGACGACACAAGTGTCAGGATGACACTAATTTCCTTTCAGGACTGTTCATTCAGACATGTGTTTGTTTCTCCGCAACGCACGCTAATTACATACCTTTCAAGATGCCCCGTGCCATCTCCCTTGCTTGCAACAATTTCACAATAATCCTCATTCAAATTATATCCTCATGCCTACTAGAAAGTGATCCTATGCCAACTGCTCCCAATATTTGGGCCCCAGAGCTGGGCCTGAGTTTTTTTCTTTGCGAAAGGTTGATGATGAGTCCAACAACCGTCCAGGTGTTGAACGGTTTTTTGGGAAAGAAGCAGATGGAAGATGATGGACAGAATGGGAGAAGTAGATACTGTAGTTCAAATACAACGGGAAGATGTATATAGTGACATTTGGGTTTGAATGAATTTTGATGCAAGTTTCAAACAGCTGAAGTTGATCTTCGGTCCTGAATTGTGTTTAAGGAGATTGTTTGTTCGAATCTCTATGGCAAAGTATATGTGTGTTTTTGGTTTCACCTCTCAAGCAACCCTAGACGGAGCTGCACCCAGTCTCATCCACAAACCAAAATAGCCTGAGTAAGGCACTTAGGCGAAAGACCAAAAAATCAACTATTAACAATTATAGTGTTTAGGCAGGTCCCAATATACATCCAAAGTTCCAAAGGGCTTAAACATGGATATCAAATATACATAAACATATACATAAACATCATATACATCATATACATAGGCAGAGTTTCAAAATTCCAAACGGATTTGCATTCTCAATCCATGTGGTCCTTGGGAGGCCTCGACTTTGTACCTCTGGCGACGTTTGAGCGACGTTTTGTAGATGCGTTGCATGTGCAAGTTTTTGTTTGGAGATCTCAAGTTGGAGAATCATCAATCACAGACTTGAGAAAATCAGAGAGATGCAGAAGATAGTTGGTGAATGTGCATATTGACTTTGTTCAGTTCCCTTTTGGTAACGGGGATGAAAGGCCTCCTATGTTTTTCCAATGATGTCATAAGTTTGGATTCTACCCTTGGATCATGACATAGGGTGCCATAGCAACCCTTCTCAAGAAAACAACCAAGAGATCCTGAATGGCTTGGAGTTTTGAATCAGATTGGTGTCCAGGGGTTGTGAAAACTGAAGTAGTGAAGTGTTTTTTGTTTAGCATGTTTGTTTACATGTGTCTATATGTGTTTATATCAAATTATGACAAATGATCTTTTATTACACAATGAAAAAGTCGATGCTTTCCACTCCAATGACAGGACCTTCCTTGGAAGAGAGGCGTTTTGAGCGGAGGGAATGAGTTTCTTAATTGTCCAGGAGGAGGCAGGTCTTTGTACCCTTAACATCGACCCCATTGATCTTGGAAGATGGATTCCAGCACTCAAACTTTGGGGCTTGACCAACTATTATGTCTGTAATTGCTCCAGACGCTGTTTTTAACGCTTTTTTTCGATTTTGGCATCCAACATATTTGAATTCTGAAGTGAATGGAATCAACACTAACCACTGTTGAGATACTGTAAATGGTTCAGTTTCGACTATGTATGAAACTTTTGGACATGAAGTTAATTATTCCTTACAGATACGTGCAGCCAAGGTCTCAGTAACACATAACAACTAACCCGGAGCAAGTGCAAATTTGGAAATCTATTAAGTCCTGTCAACCACAACCATGAGCACCTTAAAGATTAGCCATTGCAATTCCCAAGTGCATTTCACCTGGCGTCGTTATCAATTCGCACAGGTGGCTTACAGAAAACAACGGCGCTTTGTGCCCAAGTCGGGATGTCAAAGAGGGACAACAAAAACAATGGGAAGAGGAAGGGCGCTTTTGGAGGAGAAAGTGTTTTGACAAGATGTGGCAAGATAATGTTGCATTTGAGGCATATTGATGGTATCTATACATCATTATATGGTGATTATCATACAACATGCTGACGTGTTTGATGGAATGTTTGATCGTGCTGGATGAATGATGTGAATCTCACTGTTGAGTGGACTGGCACTGGTGTTATGTTTCGGTTCATCAATCAATTGCTTCAATGTGAGGGAGATGTTGCCAAAAAATGATTGGTTAGATAGAGTGGTTAACTTGAGTCGAGGAGAATGCTTGTGATGAGATGTGGATAGAATTCAAGTTGGAGATGTTTCACAAATCATTGACCTAACTCCCAGGCACACACCCCGGCTCAGAGGAACCCAAGCCGTGCTCGTTCCAAAACAACTTCGATTCATGGCTTTGAAATTGGATCCGCGCTGCATCAAATTGCGAGAAGCCTTGCAAAAGGTTTCGAAGCTTCCTTTAGTGTTCAAAGTGGAACTTGATTATGCAGATTGCGGCGCTCCAAGTAGATCAGCTAGCGACATCATCCAGTCCATTCTGAAGGATTTTGCCTCCAAGTTCCAAGGGGCTTTCTCCTATTATGTGAAACTGAGTGAGGTGTCAGATTTTGAACATGTTGCTATCAACTGTGCAGGGTGCTTGGTTTGGGAACCGCTCCTTTCAAGCTCTGAAGACGATAGATATCGATGTGAATTCCCAAACCAATTCTGCACGAACGCCGAGCGTTTGGTGTGGCTGCTCGAAGATGCAAGTCACGAGGAACCCCTTTTTGCTGATGCTGAGGCCAACCCCTTGAGGATTTGGGAGATTTTTGTAGCTGCAAACATCCAGAAAGAATGCTTCTGTACCCTCGCATCATATGAGCAGCTCCAGCAGTGCAAGTGTGGACAGAAATTGGTAGAAAGTTCAATGACCACAAAATTGTGGAACACCGTCGTGTCACGGTTCAAAGCAGCAGAGCTCCACTTGGCAAAACACAAAATGATTGATTCAGACCTGGGGAGCCAGCTGGAAGATTTCAAACAAAAACTCATTAGGTTTTCGGATCGCTCCAAGCACTGTCTCTTATCCACGGAATTTAAAGAAGAATACTTCTGCTCTGAAAGCTGCACTGGCTGCGAGAAGAGCTTGTGGGGCTTGAAGGATGTATGGATCGTGGATCGTGATACGACGTTCCGGACAAGGCGGCAAAAAAGACATCAACAATTCTCAGACAATACCGATTGGAGGAGGAGATCAAGGCACGCATTCAAATTCTTGAATGAGGACACCTTTGGTCGGAAGCCTTTAGAGGAGGATGAGGAGGATACAGTTGTTAGGAAACGCTTTGGGCCCCTTCCCGAGGTTAAGAAGTTCCAACGCTCTTGTTGGGACCTGACAGAGAAGATGTCGGACCTCACCGCCGCAGCTTCCAAGATTGCCAACTTACTTCCATCGCCCGTGTCTTCGGAAGATGCCGAAAGCAGCCAAGAGAGTTCTCCGGGGTCCTGGGTCAATGTGGTTAAAAGCCCTAGCTCCATAGCCTCAACATCCAAGAAAGAGCATTGCATCAAAGTACGAGAAGCCTTGCAAAAGTTTTCCGAGCTTCGTATCCTCATCGGAATGGAACGGCTTTATGGAGAATGCAGCTGGGATACTAGATCAGACAGTGAAATCATCCGTCCCATTCTAACAAAATTTGTCTCCAATTTCGAAGCTACTTGGCCCAGTGTCGAAACTACTTGGCCCAATGATCCCTATTGTGTGCCACTGAGTCAGGCAGCAGATTTTGAAGCTGTTGGAATCAGCTGGGCAGAGAGTATGGTTTGGAAACCACTCCGGTCAAGCTGTGAAGACGCTGGCTGCTGCAAGGAGACAAGCAGTCTGTGCTCGATCGCCGAGCGTTTGGTGTGGCTTCTCGAAGATGCAAGTCACGAGGAACCGCTTTTTGCTGATGCTGCAGCAAACCCTTTGAGGATTTGGGAGATTTTTGTAGCTTCAAACATCCAGAAAGAGTGCTTCTGCACCGTTGCAATCTGTGAGAACAGGTCTACTCGTGTACAGAAAAGTTCACTGACCACAAAATTGTGGAACATCATCGTGTCACGGTTCAAAGCAGCACAGCTCCAGCTGGAAGAAAACAAAATGATTGATTCAGACCTGGGGAGCCAGCTGCAAGATTTCAGGCAAATTTTGTCCGACTTGCGAGATCACATGCAAAATACCTGGTGTGTTGGGCGCCTGCCAGAGAAGATGTCGGACCTCACCGCCGCAGCTTCGAAGATTGCCAATTCTCTCCCAGCACCCGACCCTTCGGAAGATGCCGAAAGCAGCCAAGGGAGTTCTTCAGGTTCCGGGGTGTCAACCGGCGACCAGGCAGATCAGGAGACTTTTAATTTTCATCCTGATGAGAGTGCATCGCAAGTTGGTGACGGAAGTGCGTTATCCGACAGCTGTACGTTGGTGTCAGCTGTGGGTGGACAGCATTGTTTTTTGCCATGCTATCTTTTCAGAGTCCCAGGGCAGGTGGAAGAGACATCTTTCATCTCTGGGAAGGACACAGGGGAAGAGAACATTGTTGATGATGATGAAGAATAGGATCGGTGAATAATCAGATATCATTTTTTTCTGTGACAAGGCCGTATCAGCAAGAGAACATTGAACATGGACATGTTTTCAATAGCCCTTCCCCAACTCTATGTTTGGATGATTTCAGTGCAAAAGTTCATAGTGTTCCATGTTTTTTCCAGGTACTTGCACCTGGTTTTGTTTGCATCAATTTTGGTATGCGGTTTGTCCTTAAGCCTTTGTAGTCTGTAATGCCACCATGCTGCTCCATAGTGTAGTCCATAGGTGTTGCTGTTTTTGTTGGTATCTCGACATGGTTCAGCTGCATCCCTTTCCAGGATCTTAAGAAAAACACCAAAATCCTCGGTGCAGATGGAACCATCTTGGAGGTGAGCCGTGTGGAGGTGCACCAAACCACTTACCTGGTGCAAATTGAGACGTTTGGATGTCTTATGGGAAAGGGACTGGCTGAAGATAGGTAAACAATGTTCAAGGAGTCAAGGAGTCGTTTATTTGTGGGGTAAAGAAAGGTGAATCTCAAGCGTCACAAGACTTCTGCCACATTTGAAATGCATCGAAGTTTGTATTCTTTCTGACCTTGATGAAGTTCCTTTACTGGCTGAACTAGAGCGAAAGGAGCAAAATAAACTTACTTCTAGCCACGTGTTGCAAAATATGATTATATATATATATATGTATATATCATACTAGTACTCGTGCTTGTAATACAATATACATACGTGTAATATGTAATATCTATATCTGTTATTTGTGCATAATTGCATAGATTTATGATCTGTGTTGCTAATCATGGGCCAAAGACGTCTTCTTGGCAATCCTGAAGGTCTCAACGTCCCCACTTCATCAGCTCAGGATTGACGAGGCGTGGCCGTTCACCACGACGGCCAATCATCGAATCATGATGGGTGATGGGACCACGGTGAAGGCAATCGAGCTCAAGGTAGGTTCTATGGTGCAAACCAGCGATTGTGACATCAAAGAGGTGCTGGGTGTGAGATTGGAGAAGGTGGCTGGGACGGAAGAGTTTTTGTGGTCGTTACGTGTTTTTTTGGACTAGATGTATGTTAGAGCAATTCAACCCAAAGGCAGGGTAGATATACAGATGAAGAGTATAGAGGAATTGAAGACAAAATGAGTTGGAATATTTGCCCAGAATGTGCTCATATGTTTGATATAGTCATCATCGATGTTTCAACGATGTTTTTTTTGCGAACATCATGTTATATAGCTTCAGTTCAGTGTAGTCAAACATGCAATCCAGAACGTCCAACACTTTGACTACGTGACATAGGTGGAATAAATTATGATCCCTCTCTTTCTACTTATTCATCTCCAAACAAGACTTGTACCACTTCCAATCATTTCAAAGTCAGCCATGTGTATGCATATCTTTACTCAAAAACACATTCATATAATTTCCTATTTATATATTTATATATATTAGTCACCAATAGTCACCATACAAATTTCACAACCACACACATCCCATCATATCCCCAAGGTTGAGGCGACCGATGTCTTGGCTATCACCTTCAACCCCGACAAAGCGGTGGCTGCTTTCCCACCACCGGAGGAGCCAGTGCTGTTGACCAAGGGCCTGACCCAAAAGAAGATCCGCCGTGGTGGCAAGGGCAACCGCACAAAAGCTGAAGTGAGTAGCATGCATGGTACTGAAGCAGAGTATATGGATTGAGGAGAGATGTTTAGAAATTGAAGTTTTGAGTGAAGTTTTGAGTGAAGTTTTGTTTGTGGTGAAGAATGACAAGAGTGCAAATCTTCTTTATTAAGTTTCCCAATCGCTAACGATAAATACCAGAAACTTCATAAGATCCACATAATTCAGAAGCCTTCAGTGCCATTCAGGGCCAACCTTCATGGTGCCATCGTTTCAAAAACACGGGGGATGCTACATGCCAGCAAACTTGAGAAGTGATAGTAGCAAACTCAAAGACAAAAGGTGGCTCTATAAGGCAAAGATACATCATATGGGCTATTGTTTTTTTTAGATACTGAACTATGCTACATCCCAAGACAGTGTTTGTTTTCAGTCGAAAAAACAATGCTTTATTGGATGTTCCTGGAAGTGATGTAGTAATATCCTTTTGACAAATTCGCTTGCATGAAGAAACCGTCCGTTTTCTTTGAAGGTGACATCACTTGTGTGCACGGTTCTTGGAACCAAGTGCCTAAGATCAACCTTCAAGGGGTCATTGAGATCACCAAATGCGAAGCATGATACTAGTGATGGACAATATAATGGCACTAAGCATTCACCTTCTTAGATTCATAGTTAACTCTGCTTTGTTAACAAAACTTATATCAACCCAATACACCCAAGAACCTTGAGAATTCTTGTTCAACTAAAAAGTCGCCTCCGAGATTTGGAAGACCAATGACCTTGAGTGGTCAGTGCACGTGATACAAATCAAAGTTGCCTGAATCACTCCCAGGCAAACGGACAATTTGAATTCATTCTTCCAAATTGGCCGAAGAGTCATTAGTGGATTGTGCTGAATTTCTCCAGCAAATTGTGGTGAGATGGAAATCTACAAACTTTGTCAATGAGCTTAGTTCTTTTAATTGTGTGTTGTTGAGATGCATCCTTAGTTTGACTCGGAATTCCAGGTGCCAATGGTTTTGTATGGTTTAGTTTAGTGCTGTTTTATCAGGGTCTTGGCTGTGAACTGTTGACTTTTTGAATGGTTAAACTTTTAGCTTGGTACCCTGGTTCAATCTAGTTGTTGATGTCTTCAATGAACTCGAACTGCCAATCACAATCGACATGTTGTTCCTGTCCATTCATGTCTTATGTTTCAATATGTTTCAATCAAACTCTTCACATGGCACATATCTAAGATGACAGGATACCACCACAATGGTTTCTTTGCATTAAGGCTTGCTCAATTTGTTATCGTTAATCACGCAACGGAACACTGCCATTTGCCCAGTACCTCTGAAACATCACAATTTGCGTGACAGATGTTCTTCTTCCACTTGTCAATAGTGGAGTAAACATGATCACTTAAAGACATCAACCCATGCATCAATCATGCCTATCCATCAAACAACCTTATGATCACACTTCTTTGTATGCATACCGTACCTTATAAACATAGTTCACTTTGACAAGAATTGCAACATGGCATCCGCAGTGTAAGAACTGCATCCACTACCACAATCTCTCCACACTCGTCACTTCCACCGTGGTTGTCAAGTTTTGATGACCCCCGTCGCAGATTGCACTGCTCACGGAGCAAGATGTCACTGCAGGAGGGGCTTGGCAATGTCTTCCATCAGCTTTCTCGAGGTTTTACTGAAACTTGTGGATCCCAATGGTTTCCCACTCAAAAAGACACCCCCCCACGGAAATGTCATTTATGAGTTAGGTGGTGCTCAAACGCCCCAATCAGCAATCAGTAGAAGCATTATGACAATTTTTTGTAGTCCTGAGGTTCCTAGAGTTTAACACCTTCAATGTGCCATTGTTAGTGGGGAGGATCTTTTCGGGCATCCCGAAATCATGAGAAGCATGAATTTCCACCTCTTATATCCTCTTATAATATGTCTGTTTTTTTCCACGGAATTTCTGGGTGATTTTGGAAATGGTTTCAGCCATCGTCGCAACGAAACAATTCCTTAGATGGGAGTTTGGTAAGGGAAATATACACCCTTTAGGTAAAAGACTTCTAGGTTAGTTGAGGTGTTGATTTACATAGGCAGGTGTGTTAAGGATGGTTCATGAAACGTCATAAGACACATGTACTTGTTCTGTGGAGGTATGGTTTGTTTTACTTTCCTTGTATTGAAATTATATCATTGTGTTTTAAGAAAGCATTTTGTGAACCAACACCAAAGGGAGTTGTGTGTTTGAACCTCTGAAAAAAAATGATATCACAGCGTACTTTTAGTAAGATCTCGTCAGGAAAGCAACGGTCCACCACAGAGTGCACCCGACCAGTCGTAGTGCCATGTGAAGGATTGTGCTGTTTAGACTGCCACGGTGTGAAAAGGGCGAGGCTGCGGTGAAACATGTCATTATCACAATTTGGATGTTAAGTTTGTTTCTTCCAAGATGTGAATTCATGAGCAGCAACCCAAAATTCTAATGGTTTTCAGTGGTCATTAGTCAGGTTCAAACGACCCAACATGGTTTGAAGGGGTTCTGCATTGCGGCCGAATGGACGTAACCATGGCCCCCTCAAGTTTTTTTTCCTGCCGACCACCAGTGCGCATACCCTAACAGTCCTAACGGGACAACCAAGGTTTGCCTTTGTATCAGACATCTTGAAGAAACCCATGAATCTTCAGAACTCCTACGCCGAGGTTGGATATTTGCAAAGTAACAAGTACAAGAACCACATACCATGCGATGTCAATGACCCGTCAGGGGGCCTTGGAGTTTTTTATCATTTTTTGTGGGGCTGAACTGTGAAGCGAAGAAGGAAGGGCTGAACCGAACCTGACACTATTGTATCCCAAATATCAAAGGATATCAAAGGTATATTTTGGATCTATCCACCCCTCACCCAGTAACAGTGGCAATGAAGGTTTAGTTCTGGATCCCCTACTAAAACATGTAATCCTGGTGGGGTGACGATTGAATCCCGGAAACCGGGGGTGTAGATTCAATCCAAGGTAGATTCCCAAAACTCGTTGTTTGATTTTGATTTTGATGTAACCGTAGCGAAAAAATCCAGCTCTTTGTATTTTTTGTTCTTCAAAGATCAGATTTAGATGGCAGAAATGATTTTAGTTCATGGAAGGTACAGTTGTTTGTGGTTTATGCTTGTTTCAGATGTTTCAAAGATTGCATGCCGTTTTCATCATGCAGAAAAGTGGAGTTGCTGGGATGTAAATTTCTCAGCTACAAGAAACGAGATGCAATGTTCCTGGTAATGTGTTTACCACGTCACTACATGTTCACATGGCTACGTCAACATCTTCAGTTGAAATGAACTTTGAGAGTGTGAGTTGGAAAGTCTTTGTGTATAATTGGGGTATATCATGGTTCCCAGTGGTTGCGAAAGTATTCTTAAATGCTACTGCAATTCCTTTTTGGGCCGAACGACTTGCATTGGAGCAATTGTCCAAGGTAGGTCGAAAGTGATTGAAGCCACCAGCAATTGATTTTGAACAGATGTTGCACCGAGTCAAGACAGGTTCCAGTGACTTCAAGTCCCAGCATAACGTTCTTGAAATTAGAAGCTAGACTGTGGTAACATCCTTTAGGCAACAACGCAATGATATGATGTCCTCTGATCTATACACTTACAATGTGTAGATTTTGTTTGTTCTTGAGTTTCTGAAGCACTTTAAGTTCCACAACAGACAAAGGTCAACAATCCCAAAGAAGACACATTCAAGCCGAGTCCATAAACACTTCAGATCGTTCTTTTTTGAAACAAAGCATTATCTTTTTTACCAAACAAGCAGGAATTTACCGTTTGGGATGATGGAATTTGGTTAGTTTAATCCACCCATATGAAAACATTTGTTACCTTTTTTGGTGACGATTACCTAAGGCTGTGTGCAGGTCAAGGGTGTGGCATTGATCACTGGAGGAACTGGAGGACATGACCCACAATAGTCGGGCGTGTTGAGTGGGACATGGGGGTGATTGGTATTTGGAAATTCACTAGATGTGTATCGTGTTTAATTGATTTGTATGTTTTATTCTTCTTTAGGCTCAAGTTTTTGATGTCATTGTTTGTTGTGGAGGGAAGGTAAACCGATGTGATTTGACATAGTCTACTTACTGTAGCGGCTTCTGATTGCAGACTGTTCCATGTCTGTTTTGTTTTCTGTTGGCCACAGAAGTCTTGGTTTCTTGTTTCTTTCAACTTTACAGCTGAATGCTGCAGTTCTAGGAGGGTGATGTTGCTCTTCCCGGGTTATTGCAAAGTTACCCCCAACAAATCAACATAGACCTTCCTAGGATCTTTCAAACCTCTCCAGCGCAGAGTGAAGCTGTTGATTTTTTGGAAGGGTATCGAGTGGGCAGTGGAAAGAGATCTCGTTGTTTGGGCCGTGCGGGCTTATATAGACCTCTATGATTGGGAATATTGTTGATCTCCCCTCAAATGGAATCCGTATCCGCTCATCACTTGAATCGGATGGGACAGAATTTAGAACGTTGTTTTTTCATGGCTCAGGCATATTAGGTATACCTCTTGTGCAGATGTTGTCAAATGAGGACTTGGCATTACTACAGCAGAGGTGGCTGCAGACATGTCAGAGTTGATGTTATTTCACGGTCGTTGAAAGGTGGCGATGAAGTATTGAAGTCAATTTTTTCTGAAGCTACTCTCAAAGGAAGTCATTTGACATATGTTTAAGCACGTCCTCGTTTGTTCAAAAAATGGATCTGATTAAACCCCACTACACTAATACCTTCTATTCAGATAGAGAGGGTCAGAAGATTGAAACATCATCCCTAAGTGCTTCGATTCCGTCAACTCGATACAACTTTACCCTGAAGTATCCACCCATATTGCACCGTTGCATCAGTGTATGCCTACATGATACACAGACGTGTTATTTCAACCGCAGGCAGACAATAGTTGTTTAGTTCACATGTGCTGGAGATGTGCATGGTGTAACTATATGTAGCTATAGGTTGATCCAGGTTGATCTACATATGCATATATATATATATATATTATAGCTGTACGTCCATCAAATTCTTTTCCAGGCCCTGGTTGACTACGGGGTACGGCACGTGGTGCTGTGCTCCCGCTCCGGCCGTGTTTCGGCAGATGCTCCAGGGCAGTTGGCACAGAGGCGGCTCTCAGGGGGTGAGGGAACATCTTGAGATCTATGGTTATATACCAATCCTTGGGGGGGGACCTAAAGATCTATAAAAACCTTTCAAAATCTATGGGAGAACCTAAAAAATCCTAAAAATATGTTTTTTTTGGGGGGGGAGTTTCTACACGAATCAGATTTGGGAGGTCGGTTGTTCAGGGTTGAAGTTGTATTTTAGCAACTTGCAGGTAGCAACATCTTAAGATGTTTTTTTTCCAAAAATAGTAGGTGTCGCAATAGCTTCCTGGAGACACTCTTCGCATACAACTACATTGATGATTGACCAGTTGGGGGAATCCAATATGTGACATAATATAGACCCCCCCGAGAATCATTACAAGGTGGGCCCCTACCATTTATAAGTAGGGTTATAACTCCATTTATAGGGGTTATAACCCCAGTCATCCCTTTAATAAGGCCATTTATACGGGATATAACTCCATTTATAACTACTAGGTGCCCACCATGTGGAGACTTGTGGCATTTTTGGGCATGCAAACTCCATCGGCAAGGTTGGAAGACTTGAGAAAAAAGGCCACAGTGACGCTGGAGGCACTGGTATAGGGAAGATATGCTGCAAAGTCCTTGGATTTGTTTAAGGTGATTTTTTACTTCCTACCATGGTAAATCACCATTAAAACACCATTCGGGATATGTTGTTTAAAACTTGTTCCCAGCATCTTAAGCAAATCCAAGAGTCGGAAGGGGTTCTCTTAGAAAATAAGTGAGGTTTGCCACTACATAGGCTTTGTTTGTGACCTCAAAATGAGACTGTTAGATATGAAACCATGTTCTTAAGGGTTTGTAGTTTCAAGTTCTGATCGTGTGGCAACCAATAATTTCCGATTCTGCCGAATAGCAACCACAATGTTCCGATTCATTTGCCAACCATGTCAATGCAACGATGACATTACAATGCCACCTAAACAGGGGCTACACCTTTTTCTCAGATGAGTTCCCTGTTCGCAAAAACGGTTTGAAGTGGATCCATGATAATTAAAAGATTCACGTGCAGCCTTTGGTGACACCAATGTCACTGGGAGGGTTGAAACATGGTACATCATCAATGGTTCATTATCAAGGATTGAGGGCACCCAAATACAAGTAATGTTGTCACTGTCACCCTTCCAGGATGATGATGCGTACTCTTGACATTGATCTTCGAAATCTTTGGGTTTCACAACTAAGAATTTTCCCTGTACAGAATAACATGTCTTGGATGACTGGAGTTAAGTACTTTTTGAAGAGAAGTGTCTGTGTTGGTTGAATTTCCCGTGGAATCGAGTTATCATTTAGAAACTCTTTGTGTCCCCCCCCCCCCCAAAGAAATACTTCAAATGGTCCATAGTATAACAGTTATAGCATTGTGTCACCGACTTTCTCACCACTGATCTAGCCAACCTCTTATCATCCAAAGTAGGCTTGCGATGCAGCTCAAGAAGATCAAGTGATGGCAATGAAGCTTGGTGGCAAACGACATTCCATCAATGTGGAGTTTCCAGAGTAGCCAGGAAGGTTTCAGGCCGTTGGTTTTAAAAACAATATAATATATTGGACTCAAGGCCTTCCATCAAAATTCCTGGAATGATGCCAGTGAAAAGATCCATAGGAACCAGTTACGGACAATTCACTTCACCACGTGCCCTGCTCAAGGCTTCAAAAATTACGTGCGCCCGATTGGTCATGGGCCCTGGGCTCGTTGATGGTTGTGATGAAGAATGCATAGTGGGATTCCAGGTATACCCGATACACACCCCATACAATGTTTTTTGGATTCCAAGGGATTGATGTGTGATAGTAGGAGGGTATCTTTGTATGACATGCTATTTGGAGACCAGTGTTTATCGAAAATGTGAGACATGTCTTAGGTGTTTTCTGTGTGTTTGTTCTTAGAGTTTTGCATGGAGGTTGCATCATTTGCCCTTGAAACGCCATTATTTCACATGTTTGAGAATAGTTGCCTCATGATTAACAACACCCACCGTATCTGTATATTGCTGCAATGTAGATATCAAATTATTTCATGTGGGTACTTTTAGAAACCCCACAAGAAAACTGCCATTGCCAGGTACCACGTATGGCCCATTGCGTTGGGTGGTGAATGCAGCGACTTGGTGGTACCAAAAGGGATGAAGCTGAACATGAACTTACATGATATCATGGTGAAACAGACACCTAAAGCACAGTGTTGTGTTAATGATGTTGGTGAAATGGATGTTCGTCGTGGTGGATTTTGTTTGTCAGTTTCTATACCCCCCAAAAAAGTGATTTCCGCTTTTGAGATAATTATCCAGTCACGTGTATTGAATATGTCTTATGTGATGTATGCGTAAATATAATACTGGTAGTACTGTATTTACATGTTTTGCATCTATTCATTTGTTCCCCCAAAAACCTCGGTGTTTGCCTCATAATCGCCATAATGACACCCCAAAAATCATAAAGTTTTTTGTCTAAAAGTTGTCTTGTCCAGGAGTGGAAGAATGGAAGCCCTTGGAAGGGAGGGGGATTGTTTTTCAGATTTTCAGTTGTAGATTCCTGTGTTTTTTTGGGGGTATGTTGATTTTCAATCAAACTGTTCACCAATTTTTTGGTGGATGTTTTTATTCAAGAACATTTTCGCAACACAAAAGATGTATTTTTGAGATGTTAATCTTTTTGTTCAACATTAATTTGTTTCAATTGGAAAAATTGGATGTTCACTCTGTTAATCTGTGTTTGTTTTTTGTTCAACAGTTCAACCAAAATGTTCTTCAACTGTTTCCCTTCACCAAGTTCAACTTTTTTCGGATGTTAGGCTGGCATTGTGCTTCCCAGTGACGATGCGGATCACTTGAAGGTGGGATGTTTGCATCGCTACAGTCCGGTCGGTGTTTGTTTCAGAAAGCATGTGCTCTACAACATCAGAAAATATAATCGGAAGAGTATATATAAGGTTTGGGAGTGTGACTGATTTTGTTTTGTGGCAATCATTTGATCTGTGTCTTTTGTGTATTCCTATGTTATCGTTTCATGTGCAGCGTCCGTTTCCCAGCTTCTCTTTGAACTACCTGCAACATCACAAGGAAGGGGTACAATTGTTCAAGTAGAGCTGTCGCATTTGGCGTTTACGGTCATTTTGTTTGCAATCCAACTTACCCAAAATTAGCCGCTACACTTTTTCCCGTGGGAAGTTTTTTTGGCTCAACTTCATGAAACCCATTGAATGGGTAAAGACAGGTCACAAACAAACAAAGGTGCTGAAGTTGAGAGTTTGTGTGTGTTAATGGAGATGTGTTGCCCGTGAAAATTGGTTCATAAGTAGATGTTGAAGTGTTTCTTGTTTCCTTTTTAGATAATTACTCAAATGGTTTGCCCCGCAGCTGTATCAGATCAGCAACACTATCAACAACCGTATGATATGCATCGATACTGTTGATGGAAGAAATCCTGCACCACCTGGTATGTATAGAACCCTATAAATATTGGGATAAACAATCTATCAACCGCTGCAGGAGAACTATCTATCAACCGGGCTTTATATGTTTGCCATGTCTTCCTTACCATGGCACACCTTGGCTGTCCACTTGATTGCTGTGGGTGCATCAGTCTGGCCAAACCAGCCTCCACGGGATATCCCATTTGAACGGAGTACGTTGTTTACTGCAGCATCTTGGTATTTTGTGAAACGGTTGGCGTGTTCTTTATTGTTGTGGTTGGCAACTAGATTCTTCTAAGGTTTTTTTTTTCGGCTAGAACCAGGATACAATCAGGTGAGTGTGATTTGGAGTGCTGATTCAATACTTTTGGACCCTTTTATATAGCTTGTTTATTGAGATGTCTTTAATTCATTTGGGACGCGAAACCCTCAGTAGTACAGTAAGTCTACTGAAGATTTGATAATCTTGCTGGTGACTGGCATCCTGGGTGGGGGAGCACAGCAATCAATAAATCATGATGAAGTCAGGTATGCATCTTCAAGCTCAAGTTCCACAGAGTTTCCAATAAGTTTGTACTGTACTGTATACCCCAAAATCTCAGAGTTCAACATGTAGAACTTGAAACTTTCTCATTCCCCAATGATTTGCTTAAAAAAATAGAAATTGGTGTTTGTTGGAGCTACTAGCCCCTGTTTCCACAATTTTGCTGGCTAGATGTTTGACCATTGAGCGTAAGAATATGCATGTTGTCATTGTGTATTGGTTTTGAAACAAGATCTTGGACACTGTAAAAGACAACCTTCTAAAGTCTTGGAATACAACTCCTTGTGTCGTCGTGTTTGGGAAGATATTTGCTTTGTTCTGTTATATAAAGCGTATATACATAATATGTACATACTTACATTTGTTTATGTGTGTGTATTTGTATATGTATTTGCTTAACATCGTAAGTATTTAAACAGATCTAGATAATATATAGCATTTTTGCCATCAAATGGTCAGGCAAACATGTTCTTTTCCCTATCCCACCTTCTGACCACCCACCTACACAAAACCCAGGTGGACGTCACAGGGAAATTTGCCACGTATGAAGCGGCCGATACCTGGTATCATGGCATTTCATACAAGTTGTTGTTTTCGTTCCAAAAGAATTTCAGGCGATGGGGGTTGACAAAATCATAAATTTGGAGGTGCTAAGATACAAATGGACCACACAACACAAATTGGATTAGTTTTAGTTTCACAAACTTAAGGTAACCATCCTCCCAACAGTGATAGGATGACCATATTTCCTAGGCGGGATCCCTTTTACTACTTTGTAACCCTCGACGTTCCAATGTGATTCCTGGGAGGGGAATCATCCCAATGGTAAGGACCATTGATATGAGCCGGCCCCTTCAAGTCTTTCCAAGCTTGTCCTGAAAGTTCCAAAGGCTCATATCACAAAGTGCCAGACTTGATGAATTTTTTAAGCCAGCCTAGGTTCCAATGTGGGTTTAAGATACGACTATTTTTGTTGGTGGATTTTAGTGGGTTGTTTTCCCGACATTGTCACCTACACTCAATGAAATTCTTATTTTGAAGCCTTGGGCCCTGGTTGAATTGTGATCATCCAATTCGCTGGCAGGATCGCAAAAAGACAGTTTTTTGTTGAGAAACTTTTGACCATCATTTTTCAAGGGCAAAGTGTATGTCTTCAGGGTCAGGGGGTTAACACTCCCAAAAGTTTGACAACTCGCCCCTGAAAAAGTGGTGGTTGGAATACTATTCCGTATATATTCAACGGCGCCAAACTGTTAAATTTTCCAGGGAGTAACGCTCCAAAACTCGCCTTACCTTGGGTTTTTTTGTTCAAGGTATCCCACCTGGGGAAGCGATGGCAAGTTATATTCCCCATGGACAGATGGCAGGGTGAAGGTACCGGACCTGAAGGGAAGAAGGGGCAGCAGGGGGGAGTGGAGGAAGGTTGTTCCCTTTTAGTTTTAATGTGACACAAAATTCAACATTTTATCAGGTTAAGTTTCTATGCCGTGAATTTGAACTTTGATGGAGGATTTTCCTGTTGATCAAGTGTTTATTTTGAAAAAGAAACATTTATTTCCCACATGTTTGCGTCCAGCATGTACTGTACTTATATCGAAAGGTCTTATTGGGGTACAGGCTCCACCCTAGTGACCTTGAGGAAGATTCCATATGCATTGTGGGGGGGCTTCCTAAATTGATGATAGCCAGGTCCCCAAAAAGGGCCATACACAGCATAAACCAGAGATTGTTTGGATTTATTTTGGAATATTATATATACCTTTTACCTCCTTCTATATTAGGCATGGTCACATACCTCATTTCTGGGACTTCTTAAGAACCTACCCGGACCTACCCAGTCAAATGGGGGAATGGGATACCGGAATACCCGTCAACTGTTGAAGCGAAGGATCTTCGATCCAGCAGTGCTTGTCATGATGCGTCCTGCGTCACCACCACGGGTTTTGCTACTATTGAGGGAGAGGACGATTCAGGGGGGCTACTAGGGTTGGGAAATCATTTGTGTCATTTTGTGGCCAAGTTTGGGGATTTATTTTATATATACTTCGTCTTGGTGTTATTGTGTTGCTTTTTGGTAGTGTTGTTTTGTTGTTTGTTTTGTTGCACTTGTTTCAAACAACGTTAACACTTGCAAATTGGCAGATGAGCTTCATTCACATTTTTTGTGTTTTTCTTTCGAATGAATCATCTTATCAGGAGCTACTTTCGGTTTGTTGCCTGGCTGTTTTGGCATGTTTAACCCCAAAAAGTTGCATCACTTGGATTCAGTTGCATCCAGGACATAGAATTGATGGATGAAATGATGATTCAAACAGGTTGGTTTGGGGTTCGTTTATCCTATAAATTATAGGCTTCTTATGCATCCAAGGTGTAGGATGGGTCGATATTTACAGATATACCATATACCTTTTATATATACATTTATATATCCATATTTGTATGTACTAATATGCATTGGCATTTACATATACATTTGCAATGCATATAGATATCACAGATATACATGTACATGTACATTCGCATGTTGTTGATATTTTTGTGACCCTCCTTTCTCCCCTTTCAATCGTCATTCCAACTAGGATCCCATGTCTTTAAACATCACCAATGTGGGCCTGGTGAAAGCTTCTACTTTGCCATACCATGGTCGGCCACTTGGCGCATTTTTTTCGTTGCAACATCCTTGCAGGCCCAAGGCGAAAATCGTGGCTATAAGCATATAAGATATGGGCAAAATCCTTTGACTTCAAGTTGATGGTTAACATCTGAGGATTTGAGGATTGATTTGATGATTTTCTCTCACAAAAATTTCCGAGAAGATGTGGGGTTGGGCTTCGAGGTACCCGTGTGGTTCCTTACACGTGGATGGCATCTGGTTCTATGGAACGTATGCCTTGGACAATGAAAATCATCAACCTGGCTTTGGTGAGCAAATGAATTCCAGTCGTGCTGGACACTTTGTGAAGAAATTGGGGGATGGATGAAATTGGGGGATGGATGGTTGGTTTTTGGTTGGTTGACATAAAACATTGTAAATAACAGGATTAACTACTTATCAACTGGTGCAGGATTTCAGCCAACATTATGAACGTAAGGTCTTGAGTGTCATCTTAAATCCCAACTTGTTTTGTTGTGTTTTTGTTGTTTCTTGGAGATCTCAAGGCATTAAATTCAACTCAACTCCTGTATTTCCTCAATCAGAATACCCTGCTTGATGTGACATAATATGCCTGTTGACATAGAAAAAAATCTTCTTTGAAGGATCATCATTTTTTGTTGAGTAGGTCAATATAATCACTATTTATCCAAGCAATGATTGCATGTTTGTTGTTCACCTATCAATGGATTATTCTGGTTCCGGTAATAGGCGGTAGGGATTACATAACCCTACTACAAGGCAATATATATCCTGGTATATATATATATATATTGCCGGTATTTATGCTGCCAACCGGGTGAAAAAAAACTGCCTACCACATTTTACGGTTCGAACCTGAAAAATTGAACCGGGGGCAAAAAGGACTCCAAAAAATCATTCTTTCCCGAGGATATTGTGAGAACTGGTGCATTCAGGGACCCTTCCTCGGTTTTCGTTGGAGCAAAGATGATGGAAAAACTTGGAATGAACCCAGGGAGGTTTTGAAGGGTGACTTGGTAGGAAAGATGGGGAGTGTAAGAATTTTGTGGGGAAGGGTGCGGTGGATATGGAGTTTTTTTTGTTGATTGGCAAGGAAGAAGTGCGACGTTGCGAAGTTTGCTGTACTACTCTTCTCACTTGTTTGCGGTCATTTTGAATGCAGCAATCTCATGACCTTTAGAAGATATTGAGACAAACCGCAGGGGCACATTAAGATTTTCTGCAAGATTATTGTCAAAATGTCAAGCTTGTTTTTTGAATCTCACCTAGATCCTTGGCCAATGGATTCATTTGACGAGCATATTGAAAATATGTGTTTAAGTTGCTGGCTCACCAGCACAAGTAGTTGCTTTATTTTTTCTTTAATCACACGTTATGGCATTGAAGCTATATTTAGATATTTCGAAAAGCCATTGAACACATTAAAACCTAAGGGTACCACCCCGCTCCAAATGCCATTTTCCCTCCAAGAAATGAGGGCCTTAAAGCCGACCATCACATTAATCCAAAAATACACCCCAACTTTTGAAAAATAGGTGAACCAAAAATAGTTGATACTATCCATGTTTGTCGATTTTCATTGATTCAACTAAAGCACAAGTTTTCAGGTTGATTTAGGATACACCTTAGTAATCTGGGGTGTAGCTCATATTTTATTTCCTATGCAAATTGTAGCCACCCCCCCCAAAAGGACTTTCCAACGAACCCCGGCCGTCCAAGGCTATGATGATAGTCTTTTCGGAGAGGCGGCACCGAATAATCACAGCAAGGTGAAATTTGGAGCGCCACATGTGGTGGATTTGGGGTAACTTGGTAGTAATATGAGGGTGATGATGATGTGGTTGTTGATTGTTGATGTTGATGTGGTTGTGGATTGTTGATGTTGATGTGGTTGTTGATTGTTGATGTTGATGTGGTTGATGATTGTTGATGTTGATGTGGTTGATGTTTGTTGATGTTGATGTGGTTGATGATGTTGATGTTGATGGGGTTGATGATTGTTGATGTTGATGGGTTTGATGATTGTTGATGTTGATGGGGTTGATGATTGTTGATGTTGATGTTGATGTGGTTGATGATTGTTGATGTTGATGTGGTTGTTGATTGTTGATGTTGATGTGGTTGTTGATTGTTGATGTTGATGTGGTTGTTGATTGTTGATGTTGATGTGGTTGTTGCTTGTTGATGTTGATGTGGTTGTTGCTTGTTGATGTTGATGTGGTTGTTGCTTGTTGATGTTGATGTGGTTGTTGTTGATGTTGATGTTGTTTGAGTTGTTACTGTTGTTGTTGTTGTTGTTGTTGTTGTTGATGTTGTTGTTGTTGTTGTTGTTGTTGTTGGTGGTGGTGGTGGTGGTGGTGGTGGTGGTGGTGGGAAAAGCAATGCTTGCCGGAGATTTGCTGGAAAAAGCAGATTAAAATTGATTTGAATATACATCTAAGTGATGATTGTGGTAGTTCGATGCTTCGAGCAGAGAGACTGCAATGAGAAGTTATATATTTCCTATTAAACCTAGTCATACATGAGATTCGCATGCAATTTTTTGAGTTGTTTTCTGAGAGATGAGTTTTGTTTGATGATCAGATGGGGCAAAGCTCGATTTGCTTTGCTTCACTGGTTTTTGGACTCTTGTAGGGGATCTTTGTCTTTCTGTTGGTGGGTTACGGCTACGGTTACGGCCTTTTTTAACTGGAATAAACACAATTTCCAAACGATCTTCGCTATTGTGGGAAATTAATCATTTGGTGGAAAGAGACAAGACAGTTTAATGGTTCCGCATGTAAGCAGTGATCAAGGGCCCCTGGCGGGTTGGCATACATGGGTGATTATACGTCCCAGTTATATGATGATATAGCTATTCTAAGGATTCCCTATTAGCACAACCAGTATTTCGCGGAATGTCACGGGCCCCGTTTTGAACACTGCATCACGTCCTGTTTCTGATCGTTTTTGCTATGTGATGTTTTGAGGGTGTTTTTTTGGGGGAACTCAGGCAAGGCTTGCAATACCGGCCAGCTGGAGATAATGAAAAGATGATGTGCCTCAGCATGGGAAAATTACCCTCCAGGGAACTAACATATCCCCTACCTTTTGGCACGTTTCTAAGATGATGTTCCTTTTTGCCCAGGTGGGATATGTTAGTTCGCTGAATGGTATATCAAAGGCATGATGTTGATGTGATACTCACACTCAACGTCGCAGGATGGCTAGGTTTGAAGTCGCAGTGCCGTAATTATTCCAAATGAGATGAGGGCAGTTACTGGCAGATCTGACACTATATAGCTAAAATGTATATTCCAAGATTGTTTTGTGATTTGCGTATACTCATGTCTTGTTAGGGTGCAGTTTGTTGATGTTTGTTGCATACCTCCGATAAACTAAGTGACAAGATCTTCTAAAGATTGTTACTCTCCTTTAACTCCTTTTGCACATAAAGTCAGCGAGAAAACCCTCAAGCAAGAAAGATCACTTTGATCTTGCCAAGTAAAGGCAGGATTTCAGGATGTTCAGTTTAGGTGTAGTTGAGGGCTACTTCTCAAGACTATACAGTACTTCATCCCTACTTCCAACTCGGGCTGCATAATCAGACAGACATTACAACATACCCACACGAAAACTAACATGGCAATGGAAATTCAACCATGAAAGATATATGATATAGGAGATACATCTTCTAAATGTTTTGGTTTTGCCATTGTCATGCTAGTTCTCCGGGGCGTACTGTACATGTTGTGAATTTAGTTTTACAACTCCCACAGATCATATCCCAAGTTCGGGTGTAGCCGGTCTATCTTTGCAGATCCAGGTCCATGTTTTTGTTCCTGGCAGAAATATTTCAATCAATTTGGTTGGTTGATTGATATTTAGGAGTTTGTTAGGCAGCAGCCAGACCCTGCATATCCAAAAAGAGCAGTTACTATTCCAGGATATCCAATACAAAAGTGAATATCACTTGTGAATCTACCAAAAACGCAGTAAACCACCAACTGTAAAAACCAACCAACTAACATCTTAATCAACCAACTTGAACTATCTAACTCCTCAACCAACCCACCTGAAGCAATCTGAACCAACCAACCCTCCCATGGGTTGAACATCCTAAGGTACCTTATTGGTCATGGTGCCTCCTCACCATTCTCACCTTTATCATGGATGCAAGGTTCAGAGATATATTTGGCTCGAGCAGTGCCGAAGATCGAGGTTGTGAACAACAGGTCAGCAGTGACCAAGGGGGTCCTGCCGGTTGGTTGGGGCTGAATAGGGGATGAAAAACTACCCAGTTATTTAGGGATTTTAGGAGGCCATTGCAGGGATCCCTATTAAACAACCAGTATTTGTCTCGCAGGGGTCATTAAATTACCTATGTTGGGGGGAATCAAACAATGCAAAAGCATGCCAATAGTGCATTGTTTGGGTTGGTAATACAATGAGCCCTCTTCTGGTGTTGCTTTTTTGGTTGGGGAGAAAAATTTGAAGGCAACGAACATAAAGACCATATTTGCTCCATGGGACTGGTATATTTACCTACATTTGGCTTGTATTTTATGGTAAATGTAGGTAGATATTCCATACATGGAGCATTTGAGGATGGCTGGATGGATGATTTTGTTGTTGCAACTTGGGAACTTGCAACACACCATCAAACAAAAAGGATTGGCTAATTTTGAAGTGGGAAATGCATGGGATGTTTCGTTTATTGGAATGAGTTGCTGTGGTTTTGCTGTTTGATTACTTCTTTGTGGATGTTGTTTTAACTTTGATTTGTTTGAACATATGTCTTAGAATACTCAGTTTGAAAAAGAATGTGAGCACCAATGAAAGGAGGGCAAGAGACGGAAAGGAAAGACTTCCTAATATAAGACCAGTCGGAACATGAATTTCTATTAAAAAACACAAACTTTTGCGAAAGAAGTCACAGTTTCACTCACAATGGGGTAATATGCTCGATATCCTCCAATCATGGGATCAATTTGACTTGTTTATTCCGTTTCATATTGGTACTTGTTCTCCAACATTACTCAAATATAGTATACAATGAAACTCATCTTGTCTCATTGATTTGTGACCATCAACGATGATACACTTCTTTTGTATCTTTTAGGGTGATCCTCCTCGCAGCAACGGTGACTGTGATCATCAGAATCGTGACGTATTTACCCTCTCCAAATCCCAAGTCATTACGCTTTTCTTTCCCAAAAGTTATATTCATCACATGTTAGCAATGTAACCCTACAAATAAATGTAACCCTACAAATAACCTTTGAATTAATTAAAGATTGTAATATATATATATATATAAACCCTAGAAATAACCTTAGAATAGGATTGGATCAGGGACATCCAATCCTACGAATTTTCGGGAGGGGTCTGGATTCTTGGGGAATAAACCCTAAAAACACCTGAATTCATTCAAATTTGTAATGCACCCTACAAATAAGCTTTGAATTGATTCAAAACATTGCAAATAAAAATATCCTTAGTTTTGTTGAATCCAATTCGTGATTTTGCAGCAAATGTTTGCCAGCAGTCCGAAAGGTCTGCTTGGGAATTTTATGGTGATGGCCAGTGGCACCGTGGTGATGTTCATATGGCAAAGCCAATTGTGTCCTGGGGCAATCGAACGGGAGTGACTACCATGAACCTTGGATCTTGGCAGTTTTTTTTAATGAATAAAAACTGTGAGAAGGGTTAGACCCTCCAAAATTTAAGATAGGTACTTAGATACCCCTTAAATGACAGCATATCTGAAAAAAAGTTACATGTTCCAAACCACCATTTTTTGGTATCTATATATATGTATAGATACCTATATTTTGGGGGGGTGTACCTTGGGTAAGGAAGACAATAAAGTGGGGTGAAATTTCACCCTGAAAAAGCCAAAGATAGTTGCTCCACTTGAAGGAGATAAAACCGGACGTTCTACTTTCGGAGTACTCTAGATCTTTAGGAGAACTGAAGGTCTTTGTTTTGCGGATGTGTTTGATGAATGGATGGCAATTTGCTTCTACAAAGTGTTTTGCTCGGATGGTTTGTGAAAAATAGTAGTGAACAGTGAAGCTGGCGCAGGTCTTTGAGATTGTCAGACATGGGTGCCTTCCTACTACACTAGTCCAAGATACTGAGAAAGGAAAACATAGACCTTAGACAACCTTGTCGCATGAAGCAAATTAAATGATGCATATATATGGGAAATCATGGGAATGGGAAATATATATCGGAAATCCATTTTTTCAAAGACTTTTTGACAAATTCTGTGGTCTTGCTGGATTTTTTAAAAGTGTCACTAAACCCCGCAGACACTAACCTTACCGTTTTTTAAACGAATGCAAGGCTTCCCAATTTGAATTTCCTGGGCGGGAGGAAGCTGTTGGACCGATAAAGTTCGAAGACTTGCAAATGAGGACTTACATCGAAAAGGTGAAGAGATATATAGTTTCTTGGATGCTATTTAAAAAACTGGATTACAATTTTTATGGAATGTAGGACCTGTTTACATGATGCTATCAAAAGGACCTACATTTCTTGGATGTTTTTTTGATTGATAGATTGTTGATTGTTTTGAAGATGATTTGTTTGTTTCTATTCTCCGGGTAAGGGTGCCAAATGTAAATGTGCGTGTTGTTTGATTTAATAGTCAGTCCAAATGGATTTTTTTGATAGATTGGATTGAAAGTCACTTTTGGGGATGAGGCATGTTTGAGATGCCGGATGCTTGAGAATGTGTGAGTAGATAGATATGCCTATGATAAATATAAATACGTAGGGTGAGGCTCAATATACTTTGGTGTAGAAAGTACTGCTGCATACGGATGATTTCAAAAAAAACTGATATCGTTACAATGTTGAAGATTTCCAACACTTGCAAGGTCGGTTGTACTGGGTCATGTCCTCCCGTGTAGCTTACAACTCTTGTATTTAAATATCCACTAAAACGACCTTCATGGTGTGCTGATTAAGCTTGATGGGCGACCCACCTGAAGCGAAAACACAAGATACAACCTCTCTTCAAAGCGTTTCCACTTCCTTTTGGGTGTGGGTGACACTTGTGCATGTGACGACGCAAAATGAATTTCAATGCAAGTTCCACACCATTTTTTGTTGTGATGATTTACTCACATACATGGTCAAAAAGATCATCAACAACAAGATCAGCTGGCCTATGCAATCCAAAAATCGCAGCCAACTTTTCAACGAAACTGTTTGATACTTTCACATAGTATACCTGCCACATCCAACCGTGACTACGCATCCAGGTTTGTGTGTCAACACCGACCTACAGTCCCTTTACCGAGAAACAGTTTGACACCTATCTCTTGGAGAGCGAAAACATCACTGGACCCTTTCGATATATTAGCCACTTGGAGTTGCGGTTAGTCAGGGATACTGTTTCTTTTGGTGAATTTCTGTAAAAAAAAAGAGAGGACAAGTGTACAATGACCCAAAAAACATGTAATATGTTAATCCCAAATGAAACAAATCCCATGTATAGTTGAACATTTGTATCTTATGAAATGCTTCATTCTCCAACCTAGTTTTAATTTTGCCAGCCAGTTTTTGTTGGGGTGAAGTGAGACGACCAATCCGCCAGTGTGTATGGGATCAGCATTTCAGCTCTGAATTTGCACCAACGCATTTGTTGTTTCCAAGGGTTCCATTTTTCTCATGATGTCAACAAGTGGTAGATGGTATAAGCCTTTCAAGGCACTCCGGCATGATCTATTGTGGATTCGCTTGGCCGAGGTTACTTGAGAGAATTTGGACCGCAAGCCTATTTTGTGAACATTCCCAGTCCCTTGGATTTGTAACAGTGGCACCTTTGATCTGGCAACATTGTCATGCTGTAACAAGACCAGAGACCCTCAGCATTGTCAGGAAGGGAGTTTCTAATTTGTAACATTTTGTATTCTGAATTTTGATATCAAATATGTACACAAGGATTCTTTTGCAGGGTGGGTGCCTTCAAACATATCTATACATATGAAATGGTTGTAGGTCTGCTAAACTTCACTTAGTGTCAACCCCGCAGTATTGGGTTCAGATGCACTGCAATTGGAGTTGTTGCTTCAACAAAATTGTCTCACAAACACATATACAAACTGATTTTGATGTCCAATCTCTCAGTCTTGCAACACGACTTTCGGACTGTACAACAAAACAAACGGGTATCTTTGATGATATTGCTGTTTCTGTTTCTGTTGTTCTCTTTTCAAAGAAGGCACAAAAGAAGTTGCATCAGCCCAAAAAGTGTCGTTTCTGCAGGCAAGTTTATTGGCGACTTTGATCCGCAGGATCCTGCATGGTGGGGTTGTGATTGGATTTCTTCTAGTGAGTCAAGGTTCACTTGGGTTGATAGGGTTCCCTGGTGTTGCTAGACCTACAGCCTTTACGGAAATCCTTTCCATAGCAGAGATTTAGGAGATTTATCCGTCAATAGCAATCCTAAAATCAAGCACTGGCTCATTCAGCCATACACCCCAACAAAAGACTCAGAAAGTAGAAAGTGAATGAATGTGACTAGTTTTGAAGGATGTTTTTTTTCATGTTTTTGACCATGTTTTTTTGTTTTAAAACAGCGCCATCCCCGGGGTCCCCAGGACGGCTCTTTGAAGCTCTTCTTGTCCTACTCGGCCAACTTCGCTTTTCATGGGGGTCCAGCACGCCCTGTTTCTTGGAGTTGGTGAAAAATATGCGGGGATTTTTTTACACTCCCGTAGACTAACATACATAGCTGGCTGGAACATCCCCCATTTTATGTAGGAAATAGATCTTCAAAATGGTCCATTTTCCATTGCTATGTTAGTTTACCGGAGTGTACATGTTTCTGTTTTTGCGTTTTACATTCATTCACTACCCATTTTTTGGTAATCAATCATGACAACGTTTGAATCCGGTATGTGAATTTGAATATGGATTTTTCAGCCAGCTATGTTACTGTGACAGTAGATTGCCAGAGAGTATCTATTAGATCTATAAGATTCCAACCAACCCAGCATGGGACATATATGGCATGGAATCATCAATGCGAGCTTGACAAAGCCGTTTTGTTTTTATCCGAAGATCCATGGCACATCTAAGGAAGGAAGTGGTTATCATTGGACCTTGCAAGAAGTGATTCTACGAAAGGATAGTCACCCTGAAACAGCCAGTTTGATGGTAGTTTGACATCAAAGCGCGGATGATTGAAGCAACAAAAAGTTGAAGAAAAGGTAATGGTTTCTTTGGAAGCAGCAATGATGAACAAGAGGTATATAGATTGGTAAATCACAGAGAAACATCTGAGGGTAGGTGCTGAAGATGTTTGTGAATTGTTGATATTTTAGTTGTCCCTGGGAAAACAATGTCTTTTAGAAAAAGAACATGGGTAGGAAACTGCAGTTAACATCGTACATAGTGTTGTGCAATGAAATGCCAACAGAAAAGTCTACATTGTTCGAAATAGTTTTGTCGGTTTAATTCTTGTATATGATTCTATATCTTCATATCGTCTCAAAGGGTCCACCAGTCATATTTATCCGTATTTATGTTGTATATACCTTGTAGCCCAAGGTTTCAGCAAACCTCACTGCTAGGTCACATATAGCACTGACATGATATGACATCATCCTTGCTTGGTCGGTCTTGTGCTTCGCCTAGCTACCACATGATAGCATGATAGCATACAGGTCCCGCGAAGTCTGATTGCCCCATCTTACCATTGCCAAACTGAAGCGTTTTTGGCTTGAAAGTGAGGTGGTTTTAGTTCAATACATGGAATAGAAAACATAGATAAAAGATGTACATTAGAAACATCGCCAGATGCAACATAATTCGTAGCTACATCCCTTGCAACCACTAGAGGGGCGTATTGTCACCATGTCACTCATTGGAGATTTCCCAATTTGCCTAGTATTATATAGTTCAATGATTCCAAAAAACGTCGCCCCCACAGCCCGGGCCCTACTTTTTGGAGCCAGCTTAGTATCCATCCACCCACTGCTGATTGAGAAATTTCTATGGCAGCAGCGGCTGCTAGCATCGCGGATGCCATTGAAGAAGTCTTGGACAAGATTCAGGAGTCGATAAAATGTCAACTACCTGCGACTAAGCAAGATGGTGGACGGGGTGCTACATTTTTGGCCGTTAGCTGGTTTGTCCTTTGTTGGGGTACCTGCAATTTAGAGGTTGTCAGCACACAACGTCAGTAATTACCTCACCTTACCAATTTTGTAACCTGATGGGTTTTGACATGGAATACTTAATGACATGGCCCCCCAAAGATGTTAAGAAGAGCTCATTTTCCAAGGGCCCACCATTGTCAATTTCAGGCTGTTGAATTGCTGATTTCCCGCAGTTTTTGATTTTCTGGTTGGTGGTTTCAAACATCTTTTATTTTCACCCCTACCTGGGGGAATGATCCAATTTGACTAATAATCGGGTGGAAACCACCAACTAGTTTTTTGTCAATGGAGTTTCCTTTACTCCAGCCATTTCCTCCGATGCAATACCATATCACCAATGAAAATTGGTGGTTTCTTTCTCCATCGCTCAAGACTATTAACCTGCAAAATGATTGGAATGATAGTCCAAAATGGTCCCAAATGTCCGAAATGAGATGAATCCTCAACAATGGCGGAATACCAATTACTTGGATGAAACTAGTACTCCTCAAGATATGTTTTTAATGAAACTATCAATCCTCGAAAATGATTGACACATTGGAATGCCGAACATGGCACCCCAACTGTACTGATCCCAAAATGATTGGCCCCGTACCAGTTATAAATGTGGCTATGCAACCCCTATAAATGGGTGCCTGGATTTTTTGCAACCTTACTTACAGGGGTTATACAGACTGACTAACCCCATTTACACCTAGCAAGGGGCCCACTCCTTTTAAAGGTCGCCATAGCAGCCGTTGATCCCCCGGTCGCAGGAGCCCAAAGACGTGGTGCGTTTGGGGCAACTCATTGGACGCTTCGGTGATCTGTTGACGGAGCACGGCTTTGCATCCTTCGAAGACTTGGAAAAGCAACCCGGCAAAACCAAGACTTTGATGGAAGAAATCCAGCTAACCAGTTGAGGTTGGTAGTTTTCCCCCCATTATTTACAGGATTTTGTGCATCCCAGGTGATTGTTTGGGATTTCTTCCATCAACAGTATGATAGATATGATTGGAGGGAGTATCCTGGATATTTTTGCTATGGATATAGTATATTTGTTCAAATTAAATTAAAGTAATGTAGTATTATACTATGTATTTTGTAGATACTATGCATTGTCAGCATGTACATCAACATTAGTAACAAATAATATATAATTAGACACATTGATATTGTTCTCTTGGGGCATCGCCTGCGATAATATTGCGACAATCTTCAGGGTTCAGTGAAATGATTCAAATTCAAATAGACTATAGACTGTAACTATTGACAACTGATTTGTCATGTGTTTTCAATAAACTAAGAGTTATTATTGTAGATATTTGTTTTTTCACCAAAAAAACACTATTTGCAACTATTTAAAAAAATCTGGTTGTGATATGTTTTCACCTACAACGGTATTGGGCTCAACCTTAAGCCAAAACCATCCATGGATCACCCCTATAAAACGTGGATGTTTGGTATTTACGTGGATCTCAGGTGCTCAACATCTTCGGATCAAATCGCAACTTGGCAACTTTTCACGGCTGGAATGCCTTAAATGGAATGGGATGATCCTCCAAGTAGAAACCAACCTGCATCCCATTGGATGGGATAAGTTTTTCTTTCCATTTTGTTTGCCACTGATCACTGGATGCAAATGATGGCGACCTCAACTGACCTCACCCCCAAAAAGGTGGTTATACTTGTTTTGGTTACCATCACAAAAATATCCCAACCATTTACGTAACTAGAAGCACTATTTTGCAATCAAATTTACTCAGCTAATGGTTACTTGGTGTTTTTGGTTGGTGGTTTGGATATTTGAGATCCAAGTATGAAAAGGATTGTTACTTAGGGGGATCCTTAGAATCCCAAACCACCCGGCCCCAAACCACCAATTTACCATTAGTTGATTCATCCAGATTCACTTCCATCCCTTCATTGTCGCCCCCTCCAAGGATGCCAGTGACCACCAGGCCTCCATTTGCCCACTATTAAAATGGGTGCTGGCGAGCCCCCCAATCCATCCCTACAAAAACAAATTCCTAAAACACCCAAGGATTAACATAGAACCTGAAAAAAATGTCTGTTTTTTTTAATTTAGGGATTTTCCGGCTTTCCAGAGCTGAACCCCCATTTTCACCAGGTACCCATGTGAGTGTTGAACCAAAAATAGGGGTGTTTCCCCCAAAAAGGATGGTGAAAATAATGGAAAACCCCATTAAAAATGGATGATTTGGGGGGAAAACCCACCATTTGAGGAAAACACCCATGTGAAACTTCCAGGGGTTCCCAAGGCCTTTGATCGTCTCCATACCGCGGAGCAGCATTGGCGTCGACTGCTCCGTCGCTTCGATGACGAGTCCAACGGCTGCGTTGATCCAGCGGCGGTCACGCGACTGGGTGGGATGGCACCACCATTGAAGTTGTGGGCTCCACGAAAAGGCCAATGATGGGGCCTGTGATGGAGTCAGCTGGGATACCGAAAAAAAAACATGGTGTTTTTTGTTTTTGGTTTGAGAGGAAGGGGAGGGATTGTTTGTTTTTACCATTTGTTGTCGAGTTTTTGTTGGTGATGTGAGTCAAAAGTTTGTTAGTTGCATATTTCCAATGATTAGAGTCTCAAATTACTCATATGTGTTTTGAGTCTTCATGTAGTCTTCCCTACATACTGTTCATGGAAGAAATCCCAAACAACCACCTGGGATGTATAAAACCCTTTAAATAACAAGATATGTACCATATCAACTGGTGAACGCCGGATTTCTGAACCATCAATAGTATTTCACATCCAACTGTAGCAGCTCTACAGTTTGAGGTCATATTTTTCAGAAGGTGGATGATGAATTACGGGATCCATACTGGTTATTTAATGGTGGGATCCAAAAATATTGGCTTGATGAAATAATTCCCAAACTAACTGGGGTAGGATTTGATCCCTAACAAATACAGTAAAACAACGAGTTATATACCCTTCATGGTAGTTATATATCCTATTTACCCAGTTGTATATCATCCCGTTATAATTGTTTATGTATACACCCTAAACAACCAGGTTTTTTTGTGATTCCTGTGGGATTCTGCCAGGAAAGTGGGTGAATTTACAACACCTTTGTGCAGAAGGCTCAGGTGACGATGGGGGGATGATGTTGGAAACGGAAGATCTACAAACCATGAGATCGAGTTGTTTGTTGCTGGGTCAAATTCAACCATCTTTGCCTATGTTATATTTAGTGTGTTTGTTTAAATGAGAAATTGGATGCCAATCATTTTGTGAATTCATCATTCTAAGGAAGATAATATGGGAAATAAGTCCGTACATCACAGTCATATGATCATATGACAGTCATTTGTGTTCCATGTCAAGGGCAGGATCATGCTTTAATCTTCGTTGAAGGTGGATGCCTGGGATGTTATAAAAACCTGGCAAATCAGAGGATGGTTTTCAAACAAGTGTTAGAGATGATTGGGAGATTCAATTTGATTACAGGATATTTGTTTCTTTGGTGTATTTCTTATGTGTTTTTATTATTTTATTATATACACTCCCAAAAACTACCATAGCACCTGACAGGAGGTATTCCCAAAATGAAAGTCACCTTCCACACCCAGTGTTTCAGGTGCGGACCAACCAATCAAGGTTGCAGATTTGTCCCCTACACCAACCTTACATTTTCTGAAACAAAGCCGCCACAGATGGTACCAAGCCGGATCTAAATATTGGTGAAACCAAGGGTTTGGCGGCTTGATGAAAAGGGCCAAAATCTACAACCCGAATGGCTTAACCACCAGGTAGTTGAAAAATCTTGCCAAACCGTAGAGGCAATAGCTTAAAACCTTGGCTGGTTTCTAGAAAATTTTATCCCCAACAGGTTCATTCAGAAAACCTCATATGATAACTCATATGATCCAAAAATTGGAAGGCTTCTGAAGAGACTTAAGTTGCGAACTTTGACGTTTTTCTCCGGATAATTAAGATTTTGAACCCAAAGTCATGGGGGTTTGGATGGTTCAGATGATTTGTCCTTTTCAATTGGTCGATTTTTAGTTTTTTTTTTTAGCAGTTAGATTTTCAAGAGGAAACATTGAAACCCCCATGGCTACAGTTCAAATTAGAGACATGTTCGATGACTTCACATCTTTTTAAGGTTCAACATCTTAATTTTCCAGGCTGTCTTTTTTCCACGCTGACGTGGGAACCAGGAGTGTTGTTAGTTTGGCTTCGCCACTTCGGCTGACTGCCCTGTCGGGGGATCTCAGTTTAGATGGAGAGTGGCGGGAAATTTTCTGATGAAGAACCCAAATTCTTGACTGTTACAACCGAATGAAGTAGTTTTTTTTTCTAAAAAACAAAAAAGAAGTTTACACCCCCGAAACTAACATGTCCCCTACAAAAGGACTGTTTTAATAGGACATACATCTTCCAACCATTGATTTTCAGGGGATATGTTAGTATTTCCGGGGAGTAAGAAGACAAAACTTGCCAAGGTTACCTTCAGAACTTGGGCGTTTTGGACACACAAGACAACAAAATGTTCCCATTCTCCTGCTGAGTTCTGAAGTGTTCAGCATCATCGCCTCCATTTTTTTTGATGCTTTTCTTGGGTAACCCGTCATGTAACCCCCTTTTGAACCAACTTGAAAACTGAACATTGCTTTGTAGATGATATCATTTTCTTCTACAAATTTCCAGCCACTAGTGTAAGTGGTTTTCTCAATTTTTCAGCGGCAGGAACACGGATCGAACCCACCAGACTTTAGTAGTGGCCTATGGAAATTCATCCTATCCAGGTAGACTCGGGGCTCCCTACAATCTATAAACTTATTCTGTAAACGCATGAAACGATGTGAATAGCAGCAGGGTCACAGGGTGATTTAGAATCTTTGTTTCCGATTCTGACCAAATATCTTGCAAGCTGTTGGGTAGTAAAGAAGTATCTAAATTCGTTTCACGATGTGTTCGTATGTTGTCCATATTGAAAAGGATCCAATTTACAAACTAGGAAAGTCAATACGGATGGTGCAAACTCATCTAGATATGATTTCATTATCTAGTGGATCTAAGTTGGTTCGCAATAATTTCTGGAGGTTCCTATTTGGTAGTTCATGTTATGAACACCCATTGAAGTTCGGTTGATTTGGCCCAGGAATCCAGGAACCTTTTTGTTATCTCGGTTGATTTGGCCCAGGACGACACCATGTGGCTGCATTGGCAGCGCATGCTGATGAACTGGAACGACTGGGAATTCGAGTGGTGGTGGAGTCTTGTCAAGGGAAAGAGTTTTCATGGTTTGAAGAATCATGCTGCCCGTTTTAGAAGATGATTGAACCATGATGATGAAGCGATGAGCAAGAAAATGGATAGAACTGGATGGTTGATGAATACGGTTTGTGTCATAATCGTGTGGTTGCTTTGAAAGCAAGGGTTAATCCGGACTCTTGAAATGAATTCATTATTTTGGAATAAGTTCAAATCCAGGTTAACCCTCCGAGTGTGTAAATTCATGTTTGTTGCATCCCCCCAGGAAGAATGTAGGGTATAGTTACCAACATCTAGTTGATTTTATGAGTACAGTAGATATAGGTAACATATACCATACATTGGATCCTATTGGATTAATGTTTTCTCATACCTTCAACTCCAACAACACCAAGCACCTTGAGTGAGTCCGGAAATCGCCAATTGAGGTGAGCTTCTGTCCCGATCTACAGAAACTTGGATGTGGTCGGAGTGGTGGGTCTTCTTGTGGGATGGGGGGAATCCCCTCCCAGAAATGGCCGGGAAGTGTGCTGGAAGCCGGAAGTTGGGCGGTCAAATAAATATTATGTATGAATATGTATGACTCATCCGAATAAGGATTTTTGCGTGGAAAAAACATGAGATTGTTGATTTATTGAGACTGCTTTCATTCGTGAGTGACGGATTTCTAATTCGATCGGGATGTATGAATGAAACCCTAGGTGGTGGTTTGAGGCATTTCTTGTTATACCTCTACTTGTGTAAATGATCCAATTTGACAAGCATATTTTTCAGATTGGTTGGTTCAAACACCAACTAGGACCAGAAGTTCTCCCTAAACTGGTGCGTTTTTTGCCGGGATGAATGGATGGCAAGCTCCTGAGGACAGCTCAAATGTGGGACGAGGCGAGGTTTTAAGAACTTTTGGATGGGTGAAAATCCTGTTTTCGGGGGATGATGAGTCGTAATTTTAAATAACTGCTATGATTGATATATAATCGATGGTAATCGATGGTCATTGGCAACATTGATGGTAATCAATTGATGGTAATTAACGGTAATTGATGTTTCCTTTTTTCCCCTTCAACACAAATGCCGGGGGTAAGATTTGTCAGCTGGGTGGCTCGAGATTGGGAAACAGGTGTGACATTTCCATGATCGATCACTGGGGGAACGTGTTGAGCAGCCTTGGTTTTTGATCTCCAAATTGACGCAATCCCAAGATTATTCTGTGTGAAAATTGGGCGGTTACCCCTGAACTGCTTCAACTATTCATTCATCCTCTTCCGAAGAAATAAATCCAAGAGATGTCTTTATTCCTTTTTTCCAATCCGAAGCGATACATGCGTACATTGAAGCAACATGAAGAAACATTGTACCAAAGGATTCCATGCCCCCCATACTCTGATGATGTTCCAATGCTGTCAGTTTTCATCGAATCATACATTTGAGTGATAGCAGCTTTGGATGGTAAACTTTGGACGTCCTCATCCCAAGGTCATCCAAAAAAAAGCTAGCTTACCGTTGGGAATCACCTTGAAGACCTCGTTGTTCATGTTGGTGAGTTGTATTTGCTAATTGGAATTTACTATAGTCAGATGAATTTCTTTTGGTAAATGCACTGAGGTATGAAAAGTTGCATCTGCAATCTACCCAAATTACTTCCAAGTATGGAAATTGACATCAGTTGTGACAGAAGCATCATCAAATAAAACATGTTTGATATAGGAACACATCTATTTCGGTATAGGTCAATCTGTTTTTTTTGGCAATGAAACATATGAAGAACCGAGGCCTCCAGAGAGCTCGACAACCATTGGCCACAATGATTCCAATATTATTTATATATGATATACATTTATGTGCACATTATGCAGATACCTAGATAACTGGAATTTTGATGTATTCATATTGATGGCAATTCCAACTGCCAACTGCCAATCCTGGAGGAAGTTGGTTCGCCCTTTTTGCATCTCATTGACCCATCCGAGACACCGGGACAAGCCGGCCATGCCTATCAGTGACGGGGGCTGCATATGAATGCCCAGTTGTTTCAAGTGTCCTTTTCATGACATGAGTTTCCGCCTGTTTTTGGGGCATCAAATCAAAAACGACATGTTTTTTCACACATTTTTTCACCTACGAAATGAGTACCCTGGAAGATGAACGGCTGGAACCTACAAATCACCCATTTAGAAAGGAAAATGATCTGAACCAAAGCTCAATGATTATGTTCCATGTTAATCTTCAAGAGGGTTGATCCAATTTTGAACCAAACCTCCATTTAGAAAGGGAAACGATCCAATTTGACTTGCGCATATTTTTCAACTGGGTTGGTTCAACCACCAACCAGTTAAGTATACAATTCTATTTGGCACCCCCTTCCACAAAAAAACAAGTTCCTTTGCTAGCGACTACCATTTTCAAAGTATGAAACCATTATATAAACCACCACTAAACCACCATGGTAAATCACCCCAAGGGTGTGTATAAATAGAAAAAAACATCCCCAAAAAACACCCATGGCCAGCTGAGGTTGTGGGGTTTACGCAAGTCTTTTCAAGGAGTTTGGGCGCCAGAGGCCCGGGGAATCCCCACAAAGTTGGTGAGAGATAATATGCTGACCCCTGAGACATGGTGACTCTTTTTTTGGAAGGAAACATGGATTTGTTTATACCAGGTGATTCAAAGTGACCTTTTGATTCCCTAGTTGGAGGTCACTTAGCCTTTCCAAATGGTCACTTAACCATCCCCAAAAGGGCACAAAGAATTGCCAGGTAGGTTTTGTTTGATTTTGGAGACACCACAAAAAAATCGTGTGACTGAGTTTGGTTCAAAAGTTTTGAAGCAGACCCAATGTCACTGAGTTATTTTGAAAGTAAATGTTGAGTGGCGGTTTTATTCAGCAGAATTTGCTGCTTTCAGATGTTTGATATTTTTTGTTAGAGGCATGGACTGAATCGACATGTGATACCCTCCCTGAAACTAACAACATAGCCCATGAAAATCACCATTTTTTTCCAGGTCAATACCATCAAAATGGTGGATATTCCATTCCTATGTTAGTTTCAGGGAGGGTATCAACATCATGCTTTCACCACTTGCGTTTCGATTCTCTTGTGATGTTTTTCAGGCTCTCAAATTCTACTGTGATGAGAAGTTGCAGGGCCATACGCTGCACAACTCAAATGGACAAGACGTGCACCTTTGACCTGCCTTGGTGTTTTTGTTGAAGGGAGGGAGATCAATTTTTGTATGCCAAAAGGGTGCATGATTGTTGACTTCTGATCTGTTTGTTAAAGAATACATAATATGACACTATGTGTTTGCCAATGTTGGATTTGGATCAGGTGTTTCCTGTTGGGTTTGGTGCCAGTTCAGAGATGGTCATGTTGGCAGCCTGTTGCCATGATGGGCAGATCTCATCAATTGACCATTGTTTTTTTGTGCCTGATCTCAAGTAATGCGTGTGTTTCTTTCCCATACGAAATTGTTCATCTAGGTGGTGGTTTCAAATACTTTTTATGTTCACCACTTCCTGGGGAGGTGATCCAATTTGACGAGCATATTGTTCAAATGGGTTGGTTCAACCACCAACTAGTCGTTGGATTTTAATTATCAGATCTCTATGTCAGGTAGATTTCAGCACCTTCCAATCTCTGGTGTTTAAAGCCTGTTTGGGTTTGCTTGAAATTGTGCTTCACATCTTTAACTCTCAACCATTTCTTGGCCAATCTACTGGAGGGTCTTGGTCAGAGATACCAATCACCAAACGACAAATTCATCTGACAATACCCTCCCTGAAACTGGCAGTTCGCCCCTGGAAATGGGCCAGGCACCAAAAGGAAACAATCGTATTCCAGCCATCGATTTTCAGGTGCAAACTTGCTGTTCGTTTCAGGGAGGGTAATTCAAAGAAATCAACTTCCACCAATCAACTTTTGAGGTCTAACAGGGCTTTCTATCATTTTTGGGACCCTGAACTCATCACTATTTTTTCCTATCAAAAACCCAGGCATCAAATGGGTGGAGATGTGATGATTAACCATGAGGAGCTGAAAATGACCGGAACATGGGGAATTTGTGTGTTGGACAAATCTGTCGAAGGGAAGGAGCCGATGTTTGTGTCTGACTCAGGAAGGGATTGGATGTTTGTGTACCCTTCCTGCTTCTTGTTCTTGTTGTTGTTGTTGTTGTTGTTGTTGTTGTTGTTGTTGTTGTTCGAAACCTCCCGAAGAACTCTCAATGTTGTTTTTTTTGGTTGAGTGATTGAACGTCAAATATTGCTTATAGTTAGTAGATAAGAAACTAATTCATACACGTTCTGAGCTCCTCGTAGCTCTAGAAAAAGATGTACACTTGTGTCACGGTGAAAAAATGATTGCAAGTGGCAAGTGGCTATTGTTTTGTTCATGTTCGACATGTTTGTTTTCATATCTTGGGTTTTTCCCCCATCCCAGCAATAGTGGCAAATGTTTTGGTTGAGAAACCCGAGCCAAAAAATATAATATCCTCGTGGTGACGATTGCATCCTGGACATTGGGACAACGCAAGGGGATAGTCATCAACCCAATTCCGTAGGGGTGCCTTTGTATACCCATGGGTAATGATTTCCATCAATACTAATAGGATTATATATTAGGTATCCCTATTTATTATTATGGTATATTTTATTATTCATTGTAAGGATTTCCATCATTATTATGGTATATCCAATTTATATACCCATTGGAGGTGCGATGGCCATGGTTAATTCTGCTTGGCTGCGACAGGGGATTATTGTGCTGCGCCATTACTCCAAGACATCACAGGACGGGTGTGGTTGTTTTTGGTTGTCCAGTTTTGAACCTTAAGGATTTTTTTGAGATTGAACATTATCCTCCCAGAAACTAACAAAGCACCTAACATGCCAGTATTCCAAGCATCCATTTTCAGGTGCGATAGCTGCTATGTTAGTTTCAGGGAATTTTAGCATTTCAAAAATGTTTTACAGAATATACATGATTGGAAAATCTGCATGGTTTACCCTTAGGGTCGAAAAGGAGCTGAAAAAATCCGTCAGCAGTTTTGATTATGTTTCGTATCTTTGAGAGGTACTTTGCTCAGTCGGATCTTCAGGGCTTATACGCATTCCTGAAGTACCAAAGATATAGGTTGTATGGCTGCCCACCTTTAGACGTAAAAGAAGTGGAAGTAAAACCTGCCTTGTGTTCCTTTTCTTATCTTTCTTTTTTGACGTCATTGACCTTTTGGGACGAAGTGACTGTTTAAATGAATGGAAAAATATGTCAGTTTCTTGTCCTGGAAGGGGGGTTTTAAAGAAGCAATAGAAGCAGTGATTCATCAGTCAAAGGTGAAAATGCACTTATAGGATGCTACAGCCCAGGTCATTCAAGGACCTTCCATACCTTTCCTTTCCAGAAGCAAGGCTATTGCCACAGTTGATGGACGAAATCTGGCTATATAACCAGTTGAGCTTGGTAGTTTATCCCAGTATTTACAAGGGTTTTAGCACCATCCAACCGGTGGTTGTTAGGGATTTCTGAACCATCAACAGTAGGATGTTTATCCGTTTACAACTTGAATCGGATTGTATAGTTTTCGGGGTTTTTAACCTTAACTCAAATACCTCCGTTACACCCAAAAATGGCCATGGTAAACACACATGCCAGGATCGTCCTAGCGTGGAGCAGATCTTGACACGAGCTCGGGAGTTGGTGACTTGGTACTGGTACCTGAAAATGGACGAGTCAAAAGAAGGAGATTTCGAACTTGAAAAACCCAACATGTGGAGGTTTCTATGTGTAAAAAAATCGGGAGAGTCATATCATGAGATGGAAAAACCGAAGTCGATGAATGTTGATGGAACTTGATGGTCAAAAATGAAAGTATATATTTAGCGATGCTAAATTGATAAGTATATACTGGGGATAACTTGACTATCCAATAGACTGGTGCAAGGATTTTTGCCATTAAACGTAGTGCATTGTTTAGGTGTTAGGTTGAGAGTCAGGTATTGGACCTCTTCAAGCCAAGGAGTAATGTTTTTTTTGGAAGTTTGTTTGGGGTTGCTTAGTGACATTTTAAAACAATCCTCATCTCTTTGGCACCCCGAAATTTCCAACATGTTTTTGTGTCTGGTAGCTCCCTGGATTCCTTGACCTAGCGACAGGAGGTTTAGATGAGCGACAAAACTCCAAGATTTTTGTTCGAAGCTTGTATTGGGAGGGGGCGAATTCTCCCAAAGTGTTCCTATGAAAATTCATTGTTTGGAAAGATGCCCTCCAGGCAACGGTCACATATCCACTTCAAAGGTTGCTGGGAAGATGGTTTCCTCTGGAAGATGATGCGGGATATGTTTAGTTTCCAGGAGGGTAGGCCAGTTTCCAAAAAGTATCAAAAAGTCGCAGGTCTTTTTTCTATGGAAAGCATTGTCTTTGCCATCGACCTTGTGTTCATGGAAGTTACTGACTAAGTTGACTAGATCTCAAACATCACATCTCTTTACGTCCACATCATCATCCTCACCTCTCTTGTTGACATAAAGCATTTTATCATGTTCCAACTTCAAATCACCATCAGAAAAAATCAACCTACTTCTGCTGATGGTTCAGAAATCCCAAACAACGACCTGGGATGGTGCTAAAACCTTGTAAATACTGGGGATAAACTACCAACCTCAACAGGTGAACACCAGATTCTTGAACCATCAACAGTCTCACCAAATTCCAAAAAGGCTCCACCGCGCTGGTTGCAGCGGCTACGCCGCACAAAACTCTCTCGCTTTTGGCTTCCTTTACAAAACTTCCTACGTGCCCTACTCTTCGAAGGCTTTCGTCAACTCACCAGTGCCTTGAAGAATTTTCAATTCAGCCGATGAAACGTCCAATGGTTTGGTAAATCGGATCTTGGGGTGTTTGGTGTGTGTGTGTGTGTGTGTTTGAGGAGTTCCAAACCAAAAACAGCTAGTGATTAGTGACTAGTGACTAGAAATGAGATGATGTATAGATGTTGTTGTTTATTTATGTTTATTATTTGAATCTTTGGTGGTGTATCTTTGGGGATTCTAACAGAGTGAAGTAGAGTTTTCATGATGTGTGTGTTGTTTTCTCATGTTCACTTCCCCACGGAAGAGGTGAAACGCTGTTTTCGAAACCAGGCTGATCAAGTCAAGCGAGTGATGAATGGCGAGTTGGCATTCCCTAGGGATTCTGATGGCTATTTGGAATAGACATATTTTTGTGATTGTTTCAGACAAACATCTTGTGATCTTGTTTCCATTGGGCTGGCCAGTCTAATTTGATGTTGATTGATCTGGGCAAATTGTAGTGACCTCAGCCGAGGTCACCTGAAATGGTAGTTATAGTATTTAAGTTATAGTATTTAAGGAGAATCTGCCCCAATTGCCCCAAAAGTTTAGCTTTAGGAAATATCAGCATTTTGCCTCGAAAAAAATATACACGTGATATTTTCTTTTAGGATGCTTTGGGTACGACCTAAAAAAACTAAGCATGTAACTACTGTTGATGGCTGAAATCCCATTCCCAACCACCTGGGATGATGCTGAAACCTTATGAATTTATGGGATAAACCATACTGGTGTCAACCTCAACTGGTGAGTTAGCCCGATTTCTGAAGCATCACCAGTACACCCTGGAAGATGATCATGGAACCTACAAATCACCCATTTAGAAAGGAAAATGATCTTCCAAACCTCTATGATTATGTTCCATGTTAATCTTCCAGGGTGTATCAATCCTGGAATGCTTGGCACGGCAGGCTTCTGGGTTGAACGACCAGTCAAAAGTTTGCAAGCGACTGAGTGCAAGACCTGACAGTAACCGGTTCCAGTGTCCTGGAAAGATAGCAAGAATGTGTGTTGGAAGCACTCAGAATAGGCCTTCCAATAAGAAGATGAAAAAATGGTCTGTTTTAGAGTTGTAGGATATGGGAGCAAGCTACAAATTGTAAACTTGGACAAGAAATGTCAGATGTTTTGGTTGATTTTCTATCCAAGACACAGTGGGTGAATACCACTCGTGGGGTGAATCCAAACTCAGACGGTGTGAAGGTGTTTTTCTGGGTGTACAAGCCCATAACGCCTGAGAATGTTGAGTTTAGACCTCGCTCTTTTGGTGAATTTTTTTCACCTCCACTTTTTTTTGAAGGAAAAGGAGTGGAATGAAGTGTAGTTGATGGCGATCCAATCCGGCAAAAGTAGCACCTGAAAATCTATTAGAATCTGTAAACGATGTTGTTGATCAACTGGAGGATGTTGTCCATCAACAGAATCAACCTTGTACAGATGCTGGGGGTCCACCTATCGGCCCCCTATCGGATCTTCGGATGCAAACGCACTGCAAGGTGAAGATCAAGAAGATCATTTTGACATCAACATAGCAAGAATGTGCACATTGAATCAATTTGGGGTATGGTTCGTTGGTAGTTAAGTTTGGTACTTTGCTAGGCGTATCTTTCAGGAAGCATCCGGTTCATAGGAAATGGCGATTGGATAGTAAACCGCCAAGTCTAATCACAATTTGTTCTATTGATGTATAATGTTCCTAAAAGTGGGTACTATGAAGGGGTTGGTCTGTAGAATGTGAGTAGTCCAACAGCATCACCTGTTTGAGATGAAAAAAACAAAGGTAATAGCTTTAAATCATCATAATTCATCCAGCAAATCTCAGATGAGTGAACAAAACATCAAGAGAAAATCCTTAAAAGTTTCATGATACTGTTGATGGAAGAAATCTCAAACAACCACCTGGGATGTATAGTACCCTGTAAATGATGGGATAAACTACTGGTGTCAACCTCAACTGGTGAGATAGCCCGATTTCTGAAGCATCAACAGTATGTTGTTTTATGGTTTTGGCTGTGGTTTTACTACCTTTGCATCCCTGACTGGTGACTGATTGGTTGCCGCCACAGAGGACCTGTGGTGAGGGACCAATGGTGGTGGCAGTTTTTGATGGAAGATCAAAAGTAATGAACCTTGAAATCCAATGCTTTGGTGATTTGCAGTCTTGAAAACTAACATGGAACCCAACAAATTGTGGTTTGTAGATGTTTCTCCTTTTAATGGGGATATGTTCAGGTTCCATGTTAGTTTTCGGGGGTGTAATCAGGAGATTCAAATTTGCGTTGTCTGCTTTTTCATGGTTCAAAAGCAGACGTTGGTGATGGGACAAGCCTTAAAAAGAACAATTGCGAGTTTATGACGTAAAAAGGAAAACAAACGCAGCACAGATAAAAAAATATATATATTGTACGCACAAAGCAAAACACAAAAATACAAGAAAAAAAACAAATCAAAAAAAGTACCTACCAAAATATGTTACATGTTTTCAGTTTTTCTGATGATTTTTGTTTTTTTCCTCGAACAAACAAGGGTACTTCCCAAATGATTGTTCCTTTTTTTCTGTTCTTTTGGTTGTTTTGCATTTTTTGCCTGGCAAAAAAAAGGGGAAACATCAGCAAATACCGAATACCTCCGGATTTTGGTATTGTTTCTGGTTGTTTGTTTTTTGTTTCTTTTTCTCGACAAAAAAAACACATTGGAGCTCTCCAGCATCACCAAGATTTTTTTCAGGTACCTCAAATGGAGGAATCCTCACCAGAAACTCTTGGTGACATCTTCAGGGATGATCATGGCATGAGAAAAACATGTTTTTAGATGGCCCAGATTTTGGGGGGTCTCATCAATATATTTGTTTAATATATGGACATAATTGAACAACTGAAAGGATTTGATTTGAATGATATCAAATGAGTTTGTTTATATTTCTTTATGGCCTTGCAAGATGCAATCGTTCATAGCCAGCCACTGTTTCAATAGCATGTTTTACATTTCCTTCACCAATACTATGAGATAGACCGATATATGCTTCAAATACCACCACCTATGTTCCTGCACACGCCCTACCAAACCGGGAGCAGCAGTGAAGTAACAGCTACTGCCCTTCAACAGCAAGCTGTTTCGATCGCTGTCTTCAGCTACTGCCATGTACAGTAAGCTCCAGCCGCTTCCGTTGAAAGAAGATGGGCTTGTGATTTGATTGGCTGATTGATGTGGCGCCCACTAATCTGTATCAGCATATGAAACATATCAATTTGGATAAAGAAACGGATTAGCCACTGCCCTCGTTTGTTTAATTGGGGACGGGGTGAAGGGGTCGCACTTTAGTAGCAATTTATCACTTTTCCTAGAGAATTCCCCGTCTCAAAGAGACAAGCTTTTGAACATTTGGGCTTCAGGGTTGACATCAACTTATATATCTCAACATGGTCAGCAGCACTTGTAGAATCACCCATTCTTACTGAACTCCCCCTAAAAACTAAGGCTTGGCACTTGAACATGGCCCGTTTGTTTTCAAAAAAGGAAGACATCTTCTTCTAGGTGGTGAAACTTCACAACGATGTTTTTCGAATTTTCATCCCGAAACTTGGGGTTGTGGGTTGCATGATCCAATGTGACTTGCGCATCTATACACACTTTTCAGATGCGTTGAAACTGAACCATCAACATCCATCCATCCAGATTTATTGCGGATTTCTGGCGCCAGGCAGTCTTTGATCCAAAGTGCCTCAGTGCTTGGAATCTACACAGGTAGGGGTATGGCTGGCTGTACAAAAGGAATGAATCCATGGATAGGTTTCCCACTGAAGAAACAGGACAAACTAGAAGAAGGTCACCCAAGTACCTTTTGATTTATGTTATCTTGACATATGTCTTACATAATATATTAATAGCAAGTAACAACATAGGTGTTGGGGAAGTAAATATGCAGACATCATTCTTTTTGGGTGGTTACTCCCAGGAAGTTTAACAGTTCGCCCCTCAAAAAAATGCCGTGCCCCAAAAGGAAAGTAATCTTCCAACCATCATTTTTCAGGGGCGAACTGTTACACTTTGGGTGGTGGAATTGCAATTTAAAACATGCCTTTCTTCCGGCCTCGTCTCCGACATGCAGGCTGACTTTGGAAGATGACTTGGAGGTGCTATTTCTTAGGGGGAGCGTCAGATTTCTCACCGGCCATTTGTTAAAAACCAAAAGGAAGACATGACGTCATGACGATCAAGTGAAACCACTATAACACGTACTTGTTTGGAGGGAATTCTTGGAAAGCAAATGCAAAGTCTGCATGGCCTTATTTGAATCTGGTGGTTTATCCAAATTTAGTATTATTTAGTTGATCTAGAAGTTGGGAATATCAATTGCATTTTTTTTTGTGGAAAAGAGTCGAGACTCAATAAGCCAGACAAGACCCGAAATGATTCTCTAGCAACTTCCGCCCCTTGAAGCCTCGGACTCTGAAATCGCAAAAGTTGAAGTCGAGCTTAACCTGTTGAGTCAATCATCATGCGTTTGCAGCAGCCCGGTCATTGGAAATCCCTGATGATGTAGATAAAATTAGAATATTAGACATGTATTAAACCCCTAGTCTTCCAGTTATAATGTTTTGTGAGGTGTTGTCGGTTATAGATACTGTAACTCTTTTGATGCCTGGGGGGATGATGTTGCAACGTTGACCTGGGGCAAGGCTTCTTGTGGGGCCATATTTGTCAAGAAGCGGATCCCTTTCCTGCAACCAATGTTCCCATTTTCTTGGGAACCAGTAGAAAATGCTTTGATTAACAGAAAATAGCGAATGGCACGGAAAATTGCACACAAAATGGGAAATTCCTCCAGGAGACTCTCAAAATCTGACATAAGATCCGTCATGCACACATCATTAGGGTCAGTCTTGGTTTCTCCTTGGCAAAGACTAGTAAACAATCCTTGTTATAGCTACCCCCTTCTTTAAAATTGAACAGCCATACTTGTTGAGAGGTTTGAAAAATGGACTGAATGGGCCAGATGAAACAGAGTATTCACTGAATAAACTTGTTTGATCAATCATAATACTTAGGACGGAAAAAATCGAGTGTCTTAAGTCATAGTCAACCGCATCAATGCCCCCCCAAACAATACAACTTGTTCATGAGTCAATATGATATTGTTGATCTACTCCATTCCTCTGTTAATAGATGGTCAAATGAAGCATCCCCAATTCTTTTTAAGGAGAAAATACACAAAACATGACATCAACATTGTTTCTCGTTTAACCATGGCGTTTCCATGATGACATCAACACTGACGAATTGACTGGGAGGCCATGTGGTTCTTTAGCTCTTTTTCGGGTGGCATTGGGGCTGAAGGGTGCGAAGACCCGGTCGATGAAACGCCGAGTTTTTATGGGTGAAAAGAGTTTTCGGGTCAGTCACCCTCCCTGAAACTAACGTAACCCCTGAAAATTAGGCTATCCCAAAAGGAAACTCGTAACGCCAACAATCCATTTTCAGGTGCGAACTGTTAGTTTTCAGAGAGGGTATTGTATTGAACTATCTTTGTTTTTTGGCAACTATTTTACATTTCTCAAATTGCGTGCAACCTTTGGAGACACAAATGTTTGTTTCTATGAAAAACTGTTGATATTGAAGGGCAGAATGAATTTTCAAACTTTTTGGAATTTCCTGACATTGTCAAACTGTCGATTGATGTGTACGTTTGTTGAATTTCACTGAGTAGACTTGGATCAACCATCGTCCCATGAAAACATGTTCAAGGATGGGCCCGATGGCAGCATGACTAAGTGATGCACCATTTTGCCTGGCAGCGACATAGCCCCAATCAATTCCAACGGGCAATGTTTTTGATTTGGGCGGTGTTTCATGCTAGTGACTGCCAATGTACTGTATTTACTTGTGCAACAGGATAATGCTACTAGTACCCATATCATCCACGGATGGTATATTTAGCTACACGTGGTTGATTTTTATGGTAAATGTAGGTAAGCATACCAGTCCCATGGAGTGTTTGGAATTGAAACTGACATAAGGGGTTTTGACAAAATGTTTGGCCCGGCCCCCTCCTTGAAACAATTTCACCATAATCATCACTTTATTGCTTAGAGGTCTCCCTACTCAAATCTTTAGTGTTCATCGTTACATGGGGGTTTGGGGGGCCCAATACCATCAGGTAAAACCAGTGTGACCCTTTGAGTGAACTTGTAGGATTCGTGACAGCATGTGACAGCAAAGGTTTGCTGATATTCTATGGTTCCACCATGTTGACTACCATATCGCCAATATGATCATTTGCTTGGTAAAAACCATGCATGGTCATCTTGGCAGCTTGGTGAAGCCAGATGTTGTTTCATCAGGATGCAATCAGATTCATAAAGGTTGCCCCCGAGATGTACAGCACAATGCTGCCATTCTGTTGATGCCACAGTGTAAGGTAGAGAAAGTTGACAAAACGCGACGAAAACCATGAGTTGTGAACAAATGTTTCGTTTCAATGTGGTTTTACACTCCAGTGAACTAAGATAGCTGATAGCTGATTTGGAAAATGGACCAATGAATGAATCAAAATGTAAATGTATATCCTTGCAACGGACATGTTGCATTGTTATGTATATATGTTTTTTTTGTGCGAGGGTCAGTTGATTGGCCCGGTATTGAATTCCAGATGAAATCTGCATCAAAGGCTTTACAACTATGCTGCAGCGAATACGTGACCCGTGTTTTGTTGCCGTGCTTTGGGGTGGAATTGGAAATGACACGGTATGAACTTGTCATGCCACACCCGAAGCGAAAAAAGGAAACAAAGAAAAAACACAACTTCCAAGATTTTTGATCTTTGGAACACAAAATGACGTGACATACTGTAAAAAGACACATGTTTTACATTTGATGATGTTCACCTTCTAAAGTATTATTTTCCCCCTACTTTTCGGGAAATTTTTGTTTACAGTTCACAAGCAGATGTTGTTCTTAAAATGGGGTACTTCAACCATGTTTACCACCAACTATTTTTCAAAATTTCTCCGAGTGGTTTGTGGAGCATTTGTTAACTTCCCCCAACCAAGTTGTTAAGCTCAGCAATTCGTCAGGTACCTCGATGAGCTTGCAAGGATGCGTCGTTCCCTTTCGCTGCCAGCAGTATCCATCCAATTTCCCGAGGCGCTGGAAGGGTGGAAGGATGAGGGGTTGCAATTCCGGTGGCCGGATGAAAAGGCAACTTGAGATGAGCAGTGTTCAATATCCCTTGATGGCAAGTCCATTGGATCCTGATTGGGTTCTTTTTCAGGGATCCTTCTAGTGGCGAATTGTTTGATCCCTAAAGTGGGTAGTACAATCCTGTATAGCCCCATATATACAGGAAAAAACCAGGGTTTTCTGTCACTGCTCAATGCTCAACTTGAGATGAACAAATCTTCGTTTTGTTCCCGGTTTGTTGAAATCAATGTGGCTACCTACAAAAAGCGATGAATGGCACTAAGATGTGGGATCTTTAGTAATCATAGGCTAACATTACATATGACATGTTTGATAGCTTCAAATTTTGGGTTGCCAAAGGAACTATGTGGTCATTCATGTTGAGTATTTGATTTCAAATCCAGTTATTAAGGGGTCAATCTTTTGATTTGCCTTTTTCTTGTGTTTCTCAACATCAGCCACTCCAAGAACCTGTTGAGTTGATGCTGCTGTTAATTGTGTAAAAAAAGCATGTTTTTTTGCGGAGAGTCCGAAAACAAAAAAAACCTTCAGCAATGTAACTATAGCAATGGGAAGACCCATCAGGGGTGGATGTACTTCGGAAAAAAAGGACAGTTTTCAGCAGCCAGCTATTTCGACCGAAAGTTTCACTTTGGGTGTTGGGATGTTTCACTATGAGTCACCTATTATTGACCTTGGGGGGCTTACAGGGCAGGTTAAGACTTATTCATATAAGATACGTAGATATTTTAAACAACTGAATCTAAACAAATGAATGGGTTACGAACGGATCTTGATTAGTTTGTTTTTGTTTGACTTGCTTGCAAAAAAAAATCCAGCCCCCCAAAAAAACCTGTGATCCCAAAATTCCCACCGATTTACCGTTTTAAAAACCTACCTTCCAATGAACCAAAGTCATGGATCTTACCTGGGAGCTTTGAGGGAAGGGTCGTGTTTGTTTTTTTTCCGGTGCATCATAGTTTGCAGCTGTTAGGAGTGGTTGAAAACACCATGGAAAGGAGTTTTTGTTCGAATTTCTCTTGGAGTGTTGTTTTTTGGTTTTTCTTTCAAACATGCCTGCGTTTTTCTGGTGTGTGTGCGTGTGTGAAAGGGCTGGTTGTCATTTGATTTCCTATTGGATGATATTATGTTCAGGATTATTGTCATCATCATCATCATCATCATCATCATAATTATTATTACTATACTACTTTTTATTTAGCATTCTACTCATCATCATCATGAAAATCATTACTGTATTACGTTTTATTCAGCATTCTGCTCATCATCATCATCATCATCATCATCATCATCAAAGTTATTTCTGTTTCACTCTTCATTCAACATTTTGCTCGTCATCATCATTTTGGGTGGTGGTTTCAAGGAAGATTCCCATTTTGACTAATATTTTTCAAAGGGGTTGAAACCACCAATCAGATATTAATATCATCATCATTTGATTTCGCTTAATACACCGTGACTCGCACGTTTCACCAAAATCACCAGGTGGAGGAAGCCGGCATGGCAGCAGCATATGGATTGAGAGGCATCATTTTGGAAGTAGCCTTATTGGACAGAGTTGATTTCTATATGGGTGTTTCCTAAAATGGTGGTACCCCCCAAACCAGCCATTTTAGTAAGGTGTTCCATTATAAATCATCCATTTTGGGGTACCCCTATTTTTGGAAACACCCATATGGCATTTGCGTTCTCTTCTAGTAACAAAACACACCTGAAATGATTTTTCTCCGAAAATTTTCTGTGCTTTTGTTTGGTTGGCGACTGGTGAAATATGTTCTTTTTTTTGAGAAGGTATTTTGGTTGTTACAATGCTTTTGGGAGACCTTGTTTGCGAACAGTTTCCAAAGTTCACTTGAAAATTATTGACCCTTTGTTGGTGCACATCATCTTGTGGATTCTCATGTCATCCTTGACAAGATTCTTTGATTAAGTCATTTCTAGCAGGTTTTGATCTGACGTGTTTCATACATTCATCTACAAATGAAAGAGTGAGTAGATATGTGTAGCTGGGTGGTGGTTTCAAAATATTTGTTTATGTTCATCCGGAAAATGATCCAATTTGACTCATATTTTTCAGATGGGTTGGTTCAACCACCAACCAGTTACCCATACCATCCAAGTATAGCAAATTTACTTACATTTACCATAAAAATCAACCATTCATGTAGGTAAATATACCAGCCCCATGGATAAACATTAAACTCAACACAAACACTGCTTTCCCGGGGGCTTCTGTCAGGTGGTTCTGCCACGGTAAATTTGGCAACTGTGAGATGTGTTTCCTGGACATCAGCGGCGTTCATGGCGTTTGTTGGGTGGTGGATTTGGTGGGTAAACCACAAGGGCTTGGAAGATTTTGTTCAAAATGCTGCTGTGTAAAGGATTTGAATGAAGGTTTCTATACTTGTGTTAGGGGTTTCATTGAACCTTCAACAACGCTGATAGAGAGAAACGTCATCAGTTATATAAATGAACATGCCTTGTTGATAAACGACAGGGTATATATTTGACAGAATTTAGAGTGATAAACTTTATCTTGAGTATTGACAGATAAATCTCAAAATTTGACTGATTATCTATATAGACTACACCCCCGAAGTTTAACATAGCCCCTGACAAATGATGGTTGGAAGATTACTTTCCTTTTGGGATGGCTAATTTTCAGGGGCTATGTTAAACTTCCAGGGAGTATGCCTTAGAGCTTTCCCTCCCGAGAAAAACCTCGTGTTTCCAATTGACTGCTCCGCCATTGCTTGGTAGTTGTTTGAGGCTCTCCAGCAGCTGTTGGACATAAAAAGTTCTCCAGTGGTGGTAGGGGCGCCCGGTGTGAAACATCTGCAATGATTCATTGGGAAATTGATTTTTCCTGGATTTTCCATGATTGTTTGGTTTACAGGCTTGGAGGGAAGAATGTTTTTTTTTTTTCGGTTTCTGATCGATGCTGGTGGAAAAAGCTGTAGCGTGAATATGTTTGCAGATGAAGTCGAACATGGTGCATTTAAGAGTTTAAGCCCATCTTCCCATGGCCCCTATCAGTTTCCAAGTTGTTTCTTTTGTTAAATCATAGTCATGGGCTACGCAGAGGATCATCCCGGTTAGTAAGTGGTGAAAATCGCCCATGGTTATGAAGTCCCCGATCCGGATCGGGTTGGGGGACCCCTTCCAAATGGCCGAACTTCATGGCCTGGCTTATAATTGGCGTTACTAACCACTTAGATGGGTGGACAAGTCAACTTGAATGAAGCTTCACAGCCTTCCAGTCGTGGGTGGCGGTTTCTCCATCAAGGAATTGGATTCAAATTTTGGGAGGTTTTCTGGGGATGAAATGACATTTGGGATGACATTAATATGGGATTTTTGGTGACATGTTCTTGGGATTCTTTAGATAATTTAGATATGTCCCTTGTCTTTGGAGTGAGGAAATCAGAAATGGAAGGACATATACCGTATACCCTCCTGGATACTCACATATCTGCCTCCCAAGACACTGTTGAAGATGGGTTTTCCTTCTCCAAAGGTGGGATATGTTGATCGTTCCCGGTAGTTCGGTAGTTCTTTCCAACATGTGTTTGGACCTCAAAATGCACAACTTGTCTGGTAGAAACAACAAAAACTTTTCCTAGGAAATTGGAAGGTAGGGAGTCCTAAATTTGAGATAAGGACATGGCCACATGTGTACACCCTACAACAACATCACACCCAACAAATGACTGGACGCCAAAGTCTTCGAGGCCGTTCGTTTTGAGATGTTTTTCACAGGGAGGTTGACCCATCCCCAGACACTCAATGTATGGTACCTTTACCTACATTTGGTTCATTTGTATGGTAAATGTAGGTACATATATCGTACTACTTGAGTGTCTGACCATGCATCTTTCGGGCAGAATTAGCTGAGGCTTTGCTACCTTCGGGCTATTTGATGGCTCGATCCGTGTATCATTGGCCCCCTGGGACAGACAAATATTAGCCGATGGGAAAAGCCGGGGAAAACGGGAAAAAAAAACGCCGATATTCAATGGGTGCATGGTTTTTTGATAGTTGGGTGAAGGCGAATCAGTTTGCAAATTCTGAATATTGACCATCCTAGCATACTTTAAACGTTAGGCAGACAGACTATGGAATGAGATGGAATTGGAACATCCCCTGGCTGAATTGTGGTAAGTCTTGATATGGCGATGATATGGGTTGATGTTACAAGTCGTGTTGTGTTGTGGCAGCCAAAATCTGCAGTGTTTAACTACAGTCAAAATCCTCCGGAGCAGAGCAGTTAGTTCATAGAAGAAGTAGCCCACCAAGCACCGTGTTTTAACCGTTTTGGCTATGGCAAGTCGCACAGGATTTTGTGTATCAATTGTTTTCAAGCTTCCCCATCAAACCCTGCAGGCTTTGGACGTGTTTTATGTTTGTGAAATACTTGAGTATGATTGGGTCTATCCTGCTATGCCCTTGTTTAGTTAAATCCACTAGCACTTGATTTAGATGAATTTCGAAGGGCTTTTCGTCACTGTTTGGTGTTTCAGATCAATTGGTACACTTTATTTTACACTCCGGTAAACTAAGATAGCAATGGAAAATGGACCCGGATTGAAGATGAATTTCCCATGAAACATGGACATATTCCATTGCTATGTTACTTTGCCAGAGGGTACAAGGTGGCCCCTACTCGTTATAAATGGAGTTATAGTCCCAATAGATGGCCTTATTAACGGGTAACTGGGGTTATAACCCCTATAGGTTTTACACATTTTTCATTAATTTCAAATATATAATACGTATATATAATATATGATGACTGTAAATTGACTCATATTGACTCATGATAGCTCTCAGGTGTGGAAATGGGCGGAACTCACATCATTTCACCCATAGGACCTTCTCTTCTAATATCATACTTATAATTGTAACTTGTAACTTGTACTAGTGACATGATGATTCTATGATATGTCTTATTTTTTTCATGTTTTCACCCTTTATTTGATGTATCTCAGTTGCTGAGATTTTCAAAAAACTCGTATCTCATTTGATCCTGGTATCTGCAGAATCAACCCAGGTTGGCACTACAACCCTTGGAAGCACGAAGGAACAAGGCGGTTTTGATCACAATCCCTCCCGAAAGTTCACCAAAGTGGACGATTTTTTTTTCCCTGATTTTTGTATGACCTAAGTTTGAGAATTTCAAATTGGAAAACACTAAAGATGAAGGAAACTAAGCCTTTTTGTAGGTGGAAGGTTTAACAGATTACAGCTTTGGGTAATCCCATATTTGAGCTGGTGAAGGCAGCTGTATGTGTCAAAGGTTGGTGGTTTAGGTTGCATTGCAACAGATTTCAGGTTGAACTGAATGTGTGTTGTTTAAACGTTTGTGGCTCTACATCTATTTTGCTCTCTGGCTGTCTCATAGACCTTTCCCCTGAATGTTTGGAAGGGAAAAGAAAGACATCTTGCACCACGTAAAAGTCAACATTCCTCATGCATTTCTTGGAGGAATTTCTCTACCAGAGGTAGTATCTTTATCACCATCAGATACGTTTGGGCAATACAATTCGGCACAGGAGTTATGGAAGCAACTGGAGAGGATCGAAAAAGAGAACAAGGAGGACCGCCTGCTGATGCTAATGGACTAAAGGATTTGCAACGAAATTTTCCCTTTTAAAACCTGCGAATTTTGTATTAATTAGCTTGCTGTTTTTATTTGTTTTTTCTTCTATCTGGATGAATTCCAGTTGTTCTGTCAACTGCTCTTACATTGGCTAAATTTTGTGGGAAAATGCGTGAAAGTTCCTTGTGCCAGGAGGTCAAAGAACTTCGAAAAAAAATCAGAAATCGAAAAGACAATTCATTAGAAAAAAAATATAATTATATTATATTATATTTTTTTTGTAATATCTACAATGATGAATGATGGATTTGGTTCGCGGGGCCCTAGATATATAAAATCATATGAAATCAAACATAAAACCGGATATTATTAAATATTTATAAATTAATTCCAAAAAATAAAAAAAAATATTATTATAAATATAAAATTAATAATAATTATTCTTAATAATAATATAAAAGAGAAAAAAATATATATATTAATAAGTATTATATAAATATTTAGATATATATATTTTATTTTCTATATATATCTCTTTTATTATTTTTAAAAATAATAATATAATTATAATAAAATATTAATAATTATTAATTATATATTTAATACATATCTAAAAATATAAATTATTTTGATTTATTTTAAATAAAAAAAAAAAATAATAATATTAAATAAAAATATTATA